>JAOTRH010217233.1:0-10657 GCA_034768845.1 Heliamphora exappendiculata
ATCCCTATACGCTCCCCCGCCTTGAACTTGCCGATCGTTTCCACGCCCGAGATCCAGTTCGTACCAATCACATCGAAGTCCCGTGAGCCCCCCGACCAGGTCACCTTCGCGGACCCAGCCATCGCACCGATGTTCGAGATCACTTGCGCCTCGTACTGCACGTAGCCGTTCCCGATGTTGTTCGCCACCAAGGTCGCCACGGCACAATTCCCGGGCTGACCGGTATGCGTGCTCTGATAGGTCCAGCCGCCGTTCCCACCGATGGGTGTGAACGGCTCAGCAGCCGGCGCTGTCCCTACGGTGGCGATGGTCCGGCCGGACGTGACGATCTCACGGCTGGAGTCCCTACCCAGGGACCGGACCACCGGTACCGATGCCCCCGCCGTTCCCGAACCCCCGCCCGCGAGCATCCCGACCACCAAAGACGCCCCGGCCAACCCCAACCCAACCTGCCGCATCACCCGCACGTGGACCTCCGCTCGTCGCCCAACCGTCCTATGACGCTCGTCATAACCCTAGCCACGCTAAGACAACGCGCAAGTCGCCCCGTCTCAGTGACGAGTGTGCAGTGGAACTGGTCCATACCTCGGATCGGCCGATCGCGGAGGTGGCCCGAAGTCCTGGGGATCACCCGGGATGCCGATCCCGGAAAGGTGTCGGAGAGCGAACGTGAAAAACGCGCCCGGTTGCGCAAGGAGAACATCGAGTTGCGCACGGACAAGGAGATCCTCCGCAAAGCGGCCGCCTATTTCGCCCGGGAGACGATGCGGTCAGCCGCTTCCGCTTCGTCGAGGATCACCTGGGCGCCTACGCGGTCAAGCGGCTCTGCGAAAGCAGCGGAGGTGTCCAGGTCGGGGTATTACGCCTGGAAGACCCGCCAGCCCGGACCGAAGGCGGTGCGCGACGCCGAGGTTATGCTCGAACTCCGCAGGACCAAGGTCGGGAAGTTCCGGATCAAGTACATGACCATCACCTACTCCCAAGGCGGGCATCCGTACACCGAGCGGATGACCGAAGCCGTCGACCTCTACGCCAACCCTGCCCTCCAGCGACGGAGCCGTCGTGTTAGTTAGGACAGGACCGTGTCTCGATGTGGCGGAGAAAAGACAACCGCGCCGCACTCGCCATAGGGGCGACCATGGACCGGATGGGTGCAGCGCCAGGTCCGATGGCCTCCGGTGTCCGCCAGCGCGCACGTGCAGGAAACCCACCCGGCGACCATCCGACCGGGTCCAAGTCGGTGGCCGTCCGGGCAACTCTTCGGAGCGGTCTCGGCCCAGACCGTGATCCCCCGAACCGTCACCGGGTGAAGCTTTTCGCTCACGACCCCAAAGCTAGCGGTGCGATCGGACACCCCGAGCTATGGCGTCGTGCCACGAGTCGATCGGATCTCGTCTCCGTCCGCTCCGGTGAGGCCGAGCTGGCTTCGTCGCCACCTCGGGGCCGGTTTTACTGGCTGAGAGCATCGAAAAACGCCTCCCGCATGGCGTAGACCGTCTCGGTGGAAAGGACGGTCTCTCGAGGGACGCCTAGGTGTTCGATGACAGCGGTGATGAGCGCCTTGTCGATCTCTCGGGGGATCGTCCGCGGCTGGCTTGCCAGCAGCTCTCTGATTTGGTCGTCCGTCCAGGTAAGACGCATCTGCCCTGCGAAGGTTCGTGCCGCTTCTCGGGCACCCTCCTCGATCGGCGCACCGACGGGGAAGGTCGCCAAACCCTCACGCCGCGGCGGACCGTTATCGCTGCCGTTACCGCTGACGCTGCCGGTAGGGCTCGGCCGTGCAAGGGGGAACGCCTGGCGGAACGGTTCGGTCTCAAGGTAGGTGTGGCGGTCGGCGACACGTCGCAGCTCCGGCGAGGTTGTCGGCTGCGGAGTGTCAAAGGACCAAACCCGCACGCGTACGCCGCGCATCTGGGCTCGCGTGACACCCTCAGCCAGATCACCGTCGCCAGCGAGGAGGATCGCATCGGTGACCGCACCGCACAAGGCGTGGTCATACATGTCCAAGATGACCAGAGCATCGACGCCCTTTTGTTCTCCCTTGCTGGTCAGATGCCCGACCCGCAAGGTGACATCCTCCTGGTAGGAGACCTGGACTTGCTCCGCAGTTGGCAACCGGGCTGGGGCAGCGTCATACCAGTAGATGCGGAGCAGCTCCTTCCCCGCCATGGCCTCGTCGGCGCGCCCTTTGAGGATCTCCACCAAAGACGCCGCGTCTGCTCGGTACTGCCCTCGAGATCGGTACGTGCCCGTGCACGCCCATTGGCCCGCTGCCAACAGGTACCCAGCGTCCACATACAGCGCGTACCGCCCGACCATCTCCGCACCATACCGGTTCATCAGCCTGCTCCCCACCGCGACGGGAGATACTGCCCCCCGTCGATAGTATCGCGACGTGATAGCGTCGGCTTCGTGATCCAGTCCTTCGCCGATGACACCACCGAGAAGGTCTGGCACCGCCAACATGCGCCTCGTCTCGGCCCAGACCTCCAACGAGCCGCCCAGAAAAAGCTCCGCCTCCTCAACGCCGCCGAGGTCCTCAACGACCTCCGCGTCCCACCGGGAAACCACCTCGAGAAACTCGCCGGCAACCGAGCCGGCCAACACTCCATCCGAGTCAACGACCAATACCGCATCTGCTTCACCTGGACCCCCACCGGCCCCGCCCAGGTCGAACTCACCGACTACCACTAGCCCCCTCCACGAAAGGATCCAAGATCATGCCCGGCACTCCCAAAATCCACCCGCCCATCACGCCCGGAGAGATCCTCCGCACCGAGTTCCTCGAACCCCTCGGCATCAGCAACTACCGCCTGGCCCAAGCCACCGGCCTCAGCCAGACCCGCATCGGCGAAATCGTCAACGGCAAGCGACGCATCACCCCCGACAGCGCCCTCCGCATCTCAGCCGCGCTCGGACTCTCAGAGCGCTACTGGATCAACATCCAAGCCGACTACGACATCGAGACCGAACACGACCTTCACCAAGACCAGCTCGACAACATCCCGCTCCTCACCCACCCCTAACACCAGCACCCTCTTCATGAGGCCTCGGCACTCACGTGGCCTCGGCCGCCGCCACCGCTCTGGACGTCAAGGCGGCCCGGCGACGTCATAGCCGAGCCGAGGCTCCTTGCGGCGGGTCCCGAGCCGCTCACCACCCCACTCAGCGAGTCGATCGCTGTCGTTGACATTCCCGGCGAGGGCGGCGCGGCTATCTCGATGAGCGCAGACCCGATCGTCAGCCACGATTGAGATCACAGCCCCTTCCCCATATCAGCCGCCAGACCGCCAATAAGCATGTGGCTCGGCTTCGCAAGGCGGCTGTCACCGCCGCCGCGGAAGAGCCGTTCCTCGACGCCGCCGTCTGGGACCGATGGCTCGATCCGACTCCCCTCTCCCCCGCCGAGGCGACCGCTCTGCTCGTCTCGGCCCCCGACGACCTTCTCCGCCTGCACCCGGTGTCCACCGCGGTGAACTCGCCTCAGAACGACACACCCGAGCTGACACGGCCGCTAACAAAATTCTAGGAATGCGGTGCCGGCCGGCACGCCTCGCAGACCCACAGCACCTCGTGAAGCAGCATCACGTCCTCGTCACTGCTCAGCATGACCACTCCTGCAGGGACGACCGTCTCGACCAGCTCGGCAGATGGGCGCTGGCGGCCACACAGCCCGCATGGGATGGGTGAGCCCATCCCATGGAGCAGCCAGGCCAACCACTCCCCGCCGCCGTCTTCAGTCACGTCCTCTCCCATGCCTTAGGAGTTCCGGCCCGAAGCATCAAGTTCGACAGGTTTCCCAGACCTCCCCAAGCGTCCCGTAGGCAGCTCAGAGGTGCCGCCAGAGCGTCTCCTGCGCTCTTCGGACCGGCGCGCCCTCGTCTCTTCTCATGATGCCCCTGCTGTAGAACTCGCCCGGCGGCGTCGGCCGGGGCATAGAGAGGGCGGCTGGTTTAGGGGTCCTCGGAGGGCGTGGGTTCGGCCTTGGGTTACTAGCTCGGCGGGCACGACACACCGGCGATGCCCGTTCGCGCCGAGCAGCTTGTAGAGGGCGACCGCTGCCTCGTACTTGTTGCGGTAGGAGCGGACGTCGATCAGGAGGGCGTGGCGTTCGTAGACGCCTTTGATCTCGCCGACGTCTTGCTCGTCGACGAGCGCTCGGGCGGTCTGGACCGCCCAGCGGATCGCCTCGGTCCGGCTGGCGCCTTGACGGATGGCAAGGTCGGTGAGGATCTGGATCCGCTCCGGTGAGTCGGCGTCGAGGCGAGGAATCCACTTGTGGTTCCCGCCGGGCCCGTTGACGTGCGGTACGAAGACGTGCGCGTCGGGCCACCACAGCAGGTGCAGGCGGTGGGGTTTGTCCCAGGCGCCGTGCCCGGACCGGTTCCGGACCTCCTCGCCGCAGCGGGCCCGGCGGGCCGCTTCGGCGGCGCCGGCGGCGGCTTGGTTGTCGCGCCAGATGGTGACGGGGTCGGGGGCGGGCCAGAGGATGTTCCCTCGGCCGCGCAGGATGGCGCGTCGTTTGAGGGGCGCCGGGTCGATCGGTGTGTCGTTGGCGATCCAGCGGCGAACCGTGGATGGGCGGCGGCCCAGGGTGACGGCGATACGTTCCAGGTCCAGTCCGCCGCGAGGGCCGGGTGGGAACGCGGCCCGCAGCCAGCACTCGAGGTCGCCGGCGGGTTTGATCGGACCGTCCCGGCCGGCGACCTTCACGGTCGTGGCGGCGGCCGTCAGTGGTCGAGGTCGAGCCATTCCAACTCGTCGAAGCTGAGACCGGGGACACCGTAGGACTCTGAGACGACCTCCCCGAGGCGGTCCAGGACAGTTCGGGAGTCGCTGCCGTCGCCGAGGGTGTCGTAGAGGAAGTCCATCTGCTCGCCGGTGAGGCTGATCTGGGCGGTGTCAGACCCGAGGGTCCGGGCTCGACTGTCGTTGGACACTCGGACTTGGCCGCGGACCACGAGATGGCTGATCGACGAATCGGGTTCGGCGCCGGTCGATCGACTGGGCGTTCTCGAGCTCGTTCCGTGTCGCCGCCCGGTTCCGGGTGGCGGTCGCGGCGGTGGATCGGGGCGAGGTCGGTAATCCTTTGGACAGCCACCGTTGCATGGTGCGTTGGGACACACCGGCTTGTTGGGCGGCCAGCTTGGTGTCGATGGTGCCGTCGGGTCGGCGGGCGGTCGGGTAGGCGTACGCGACGGTGGCTCGGGAGTCGGTCGGCGACGGCGGACGGCGGAGCGGTCCGATCAGAGCACCGACGATCGACCGCCACCGTCTCACGATCCCCACCTCCCGCCGAACCACCGTGTCTCACTGCCGCTCATTGCGAGCCGGCCTCGACGTCGGCGCCGCCGGCGGCGTGGAGCGCTTCGAGGGCTTGGCGGAGGTTAAACGGGGCCCGGTTGGCGATCGGGGCCAGATCCGCCCAACGCATGGACCCCTGCCAGGCGTACTGGCCCAGCCCTCTGCCTAACTTGGTCGGATCGCCCGGCCAGCCCGCTTCGGGATCCGGGGAGTCGGCCCGCACCCATAGGGAGTCGGTGGCGACGATCACCGGCGGTCGGCCCACTGCGGCTAGGGCCCGGATGGTGAGGTCGATCCCGACTCGGGACTGGGCCAGGATCTGGTGCCGCCAGTCCGGCCGCCAGTTCCGATCGCCGGGGCCGAGCTCGCGCCGGTCGAGCATCCCGATCATGCGGGCGTAGGTCGCTTTCACCGTGCGCCGCACCGCCTGGCCGTCATCGCTGGTGTCGGCGAGGAGGGCGGTGCGGGCGTCACGGAGCCGTTCGTAGAACGGTCGGAAGACCCTGGACCGTTCCGCCCAACTCCAGGACTCGACGATCTCGAGCTGGACACCCTCGCTCTCGAGGCGGCGCATCGTGGGTGTCGTCACCCACACCGTGTTCTCGCCGCCGTCTTGGCGGCATCCGTCGGTCGGCGCCGGCCGGGTCGGGTCGTCCCAGGCCGGTCGGCGGATCCGCCAGTAGCCAGGGATCTCCTCACCGGTCCAGCCGTCCGATCCGGCCCGGTAGATCGGGTCGCCGATCCCGCACCACAGCGATGAGAGGGCCGCCAGGTAGCTGCCGCCCCGGTCGAAGCAGTGCACCCACTCCCCTTCCCCGTCCCCTGAGGGGCGGGTCCACACATAGTCGACCTCGACCGGGCCGGTGAGCACGTCGGCGGGCATGGTGTCCCCGCCCGCCATCCGCACCTGCCCCCGATCAGCCCGGCCGGTGTCGGCGTGACCGAGGGTCCAGACCGCCTTCGCCGGTGCCTGCTGACGGGCGAGGTCGATGCCGGTCACGCCTGGCCCCACCCGCAGAGCGACGCCGAGCAGCTCGGCGTACCGGCGGAGCCGGCGGGCCAGGACAGCCGGGTCGGGGCGGTCGACGCTGAGCGGGTTGTCGGCGGCGACCCAAGGGAGGGCCACGATCATGGCTGATCCACCCTGCGGCCGGTCTTTCCGCCAGATTCGTTGCCACCCGCTTGGTGTTCCCAGCTGCCAGCCCGCCTCGCTCGCCGCCTGCCGTGCCCCCGACCGTTCCATCTTGCTCATCGAGGGCGGAGTCTCGGCTGGAAGGCCCATGGCCGTCAGTGCTTGCTCTGTCAACCAGATCTGCCCGGCGTCAGGGGCCTGCCGGGCCGGGTCACCCCAGCCCAGCCGGTACCGGTCGACGAGCTCGGCCGCCTGGCCGTAATCGGTGATCTCCTCGTCCAGCTCGACCGTGTCCCCGTTGTCGAAGTGCAGAACCTGCCCGTCGAGAACGGCGGCCGGGGCCCGCCACCGGTTAGGGCTGGACACTCGAGGCTGAGGATGGGCTGCGGACCGTCGACCCTGGGCCGGCGCGGGCGGCATTGGTGCTGTGCGGGCGGGCGGCGCCGGAGCCCTCCGTGGTGTCGGGGGTGAGGGACGAAGGGCTGCCGCGAGGAGCGATTCGATCTCGTCGAGCTGCGCGTCGGTCAGGTCAGCGGGCTGCGCCCACTCCGGCCGGTCCGCCAGCGCGAGTCCAGGATGCCCTTCGGGCAGAGCGGCGATCTGGTCGATGATGCGAACCGCTCGGGATACATAGACCGGCCGCGGCTTGGCCGTGATAACTGTCAGGTCGATCTCGTCGGGCACAAGGTCCACGAGCTCTTTCTGGCGAGTCGGGATCCACCGTCCCGAATACGCCGCCATCTCCCTGGGCGACACCTGGCCCTCCAGCATGAAGCAGAAGCGACGCCCCCGAGCCGATGGTTCCCAAATGATCTCCGTTGGCTTGTACACGTAGCCGGGAGGAACCCAACCCCCCACCGACACGACAAGCAGCCATCCGGCCGGCGGTATCCACTCCCGGTCGTCGACCTTGCCGCCGAGCGCTCGGCGCTGCAGGTGCGTCAACGGCCACGCCGCCCGCACCGCCCTTTTCTGATCCGCCGCCTGCGGACCGGCACTCAGATCCACCCCCACCCAAGACCGTCCCAGAACATCAACCTCACCGGGCACCCCGTTGGGGTGAGCTTTGGGACCGCACTTGACGACCACAGCCGGGTAGGCCAGGTCCGCCCACGACTCGCCCAGGATCGTCGCCACCCACCCTGCCGGCCAGGCCGTCGCCCGGGCCCCGACCGACACTTCCTTCACACCCTCAACAGCACGCCTCACGGAGGCCCGCCACGACGTGACCCCCACCTCCGCAAGAGCCGTAAGAGCGTCCTGACGCAAGATCACGGGCTCGCCGTCGACCAGAAGATGCGCCGCAGTTGGATCAGCCATCGCCTACATCCTATCTTGCCTCCAACTTGATGTATAGAGGCGCCACGCTGCTTGTTTCACCTCCGCCGTTCCAGGTCGTGCTGTCAAGTGTGTTCGTTCTTTCGTCGGCGGAGGTAGTCGGCGAAGCCGGGAATGGAGAAGGCGAGCTCGCCGTGGTCGGGGGCGTGCACGATGCCGGAGCGGATGAGAGCGTCCCGGGCCGGCGATGCGGCCGGGCCGGTCCTGCCGATGGTCTCGGCCACTTCTCCGGAACGGACGGTTCCTCTGCCGGCGGGGTCGTGGTCGAGGAGGTCGACCATTGCTGTGACGTACTGGAGTTGGACAGGGCCGAGTTGCTCGTAGCGGGCCTCGTACATGCCCGTTTCGATCAACCGTTCGACGACGGGGATGGCGGCGGTCACGTCGTCGTCGATGATCGACGAGAACATGGCGTCGCGTCGGTTGGCCGCAGTCCACGCCTCGGAGGCGAACAGTTGGAGGAAGTAGGGGTAGCCGCCGGCGCGGTCCACGACGGCGGCAAGCGCCCGTGGTTCCCAGCCGACAGCTTCGAATTCGGCGGGCTCGACGATGGCGGCTCGAGCGTCTGCTGGGACGAGGAAGTCGGTCCGCTCGAAGCGGAACCGTTCGGTGGAGGTGGCCACCTTTGAGATGTAGGCGGGGAGGTAGGGCAGGCCGCCGCCGATGAACCCGAGGGGCGTGCGATCGCGTAGCTGTTGGACGATCTCGATGAGCGCGCCGAGGGGTTCTTCGCGCAGCGTTTGCAGTTCGTCGACGATCAGGGCGACCCCGACATGGTCGGCGGCGGCCGCCTGGGCGAGGTCCTCGAGGGTGTCGAGGAAGAGGGTATAGCCGTCCGCGCCGCCGGCGGCGCCGAGGCCGATCCCGGCTCCGAGGACCTGGATGGACCCGCCGCGCTCTTGGAGGCGGCTGAGCGCGGCCTTGAGGCGGCCGGTCGGCGGGAGATTGCCTCCCGCTTTGCGGGCCACGTCGGCGAAGGCCCGGTCGGTGCTGACGTTCCGCCGTATCTGTACGTAAGTGGCCAGCCAGCCGGCTTCTTGGAGCTGTTTGGCGATCTCTTTGAGCAGCACGGTCTTGCCGACCCCGCGCAGCCCGGTGAAGACAAGGCAGTTGGCCGCGTAGCCGGCCTCGAGTTGCCGGCGGAGGCTGTGGGCCAGCCCGAGCTGGTCCTCGCGGCCGACGAGCACGCGGGGCCGGTCACCGGCGCCGGGAGTATAAGGATTCGGGCGCATCGTTTAGATTATAAGCCTGCGGTTAGATTCGGGAAAGTATCAGGGGTGGTGCTCTCGGGAGGCTCTAAGCGGCCAAAGCGCCTTCGAGCGCCTTCTCCGCACGTTGCCGCCGGCGCCGCCACGTCTGAGCTGACACACCCGCGACGGTCGCAGCCTTGTCGATGGCGGAGCGGGCCTCACCCAGGCGACCGTCGGCGATGAGTTGCGCGTCCTCGATGTGGGGAGGCACCTGGGCTCGCGTTTTGCGATCAGTGAATGTCGCGGTGGACGGTCAGCGAAGCTTGGGCTGGGCTGAGAGCCTGGTTCCTGGCTGGGCAGGCTAGCGGGCGCTCGAAGTAGCGGCGGTCTGGAGGGCGTGGTGTTCTCTGATCCTCCAGCTGGGGTCTTTGATGTTGAACACGATGGCGTTGTGCATGAGCCGGTCCAAGATGGCCGACGCGACGACGGCGTCACCGAAGACTTCGCCCCATTCGGGCAGGCCCCGGTTGGTCGTGACCAGGGTGGGGTGGCCGCGTTCGTAGCGGGTGTTGATGACATGGAAGAACGCGGCCGCTCCTTTCTGATCGGTCGGCAGGAGCCCGACGTCGTCAATGACGAGCACGGTCGGAGCGGTGTAGGTCCGCAGTTTGGAGACCCACGTTCCTTCCTTTCTCGCTTGGACCAGGGTGGTGGACATGTCGTCGGCGGTGGTGAAGTAGCCGCGGTAGCCGGCCTCGACGGCTCGGGTGGCCAGGGCGACAGCGAGGTGGGTCTTGCCGCATCCGGGTTGGCCCAAGAACAGGATCGGCCGGTTCTCGCTGATGAAGCGGAGGGTGGCGAGATCGGTCACGAGTTTGCGGTCGACGGAGGGCTGGAACTCGAAGTCGAAGTCCTCGACGGAGCGCCGGTAGGGGAAGCGGGCGTAGCGCAGCCGGGCGGCCAGGCGACGGTTGGTGGTGGCCGAGGTCTGCTCGGCGATCACTCGGGCCAGGAACTCGACATGAGACCACTGTTCCCGGCCGGCTTGTTCGGCCAGGGTGGCGAAACACTCCGCCGCCCGGCCCAACTGGAGGTAGCCGAGATCATCTTTGAGCTGTTCGTAAGGGGCGGTCATCGGACCGCCTCAGCGTCGAGGCTGTAGCGGGACAGGTCGACCGCGGCGACGTCGTAGTCGCCGACCAGTTCGATCCGACACTGACGCTCGACCGGCGGCGGGTCGGCGGCGACGACGGTCAGGCGGGGGCGTTCCCCCAAAGCGGAGGCTTGGGCGGCGGCCCAGTCGTCGCCGTCCCACACCTCGCGCACGCCAGGCTCGGGGAGACGATGGCGGCGCACGAGCTCACCGGCCCAGCGGATCTCGATGCGGTCGGTGTCGACCTCGTGGCGGACCTCGACGCGCTGGCCCACACAGCCGGGCGGGACCGACCAGCGCACGCCCCGCCATTCGATCTGCGGGACCGCCACATGCACCCGACGGACCTCCACGTAGGCGGTGTCGAACCGCCGCCGCGGCAACGCCCCGAGCAGCTCCTGCTCTTTGGCCAGCCGTTCGTCGGGAGCGACACCGGTGGTCCGGTTCGGCCGGGCATGGACCCGGGCCGGCAACCACAGCCCGACCCGGCGGTTGATCTCATCCACAGTGCCGGGCGGGTCGAGGCGCAGTTCCTCGAGG
>JAOTRH010217244.1:0-10655 GCA_034768845.1 Heliamphora exappendiculata
TCATCTCACAAGATTCAAGTGAATAATCATAAATTTCACATTTAACATTTTGTTTGATCGTTCATCATTACACTATGATTTTATCATAACCGTATTCAATTCATGCACTAAAACTCACAATAGGGATTGAATCCAATTATTTTGTATAACCAATTCATGAAATCATCTAAATTTATAACTCATTTATCCATATACATGAATATCATATGTGTGTATATATATATCAATCATTCAACTAACAAGTTTCATATTCACATAATCTTATTTCATTTTCTTATTCATTGTATAGTCATACTTTTCAAGTCAAAGTTATAAGTCTCCAATTTCCACTATTTGCTCAATTTCATCGAATTGTTTTCTCTCAACTTAAAATCCAACAAGAAACTTATGAATATTTATGAACATCATCAATTTTACACATCTAACTATCAAATTATGTAATTGTAATCTTATCTTAGTGATTCGACTTTAACCATTTCATTCATGTGTTGAGGGTTCTTTCTTTACATAAAAAATTTAAGCTAAATTCTTAACACACTTCACAAAAAAAGTTATAATTTGATACGGTGAATCATATTCTAATATAAAATTGAATTCATGATCCCATTTAACCCCGGGTTCTTATCATAGTCCATTTCTCAGTTTTTAACTTCTCTAGTTCTAAATTTTAGATCTTAAACTATCCTAACTTCAAGCTAAGCTGAAGTTTTTTATAAAAAGATAATCCAACACAAATCAAAATAATGTGATTAGTCTAAATCCTAAATCCTACAAGTTGGAGAGCCCAATTTTAGAATTTTGCTGAAACTTGCCAACTCTAGGCTCGGCCAGTGAGAAAATTTGGGATTCTCGATTGCTTTGTCTCACAATCTTCGATCTCTAACAGCTTGAATCTCTTTCGGGTTGCTCCAATTTGATTATTTTGGGATTCTCGATTGCTTTGTCTCACAATCTTAGATCTCTAACAGCTTGAATCTCTTTCGGGTTGCTCCAATTTGATTATTTTGACCTCCAATTTTAGAGGAAAACAATGATGAGCTCAATCTTTCAAGGAAACAATCAAGAAAAAGAAAAAGATGATGAGAGAAGAGATAACCGGCGGTAGGGAGGAGGATTGCGTCTTTCCCAGAATTTACAGCTTCTTGAACTTCCAACTAATCCCTCTGTCCCGTAGCTTCCACTCAGGTGCCTAGGACTCGAAGAAGAAACACCAAACGAAGGAAAATAGGAAGGGACAACGGTGAGATGAAAATAGATGAGGGTTTTTCGCTGTGATTTAGGGTCTGGGATTTGGGGTGTGGTCGCCAGCGGGGATGGCGGCATCGATGATCGTAGTGGTAGGGTGAGCGGGGCGGTGGCGGCTGGTTGCGCACATCACTCTCCTCGCACCACTCTGCTCTCTCTCTCTCTCTCTGTGTTTTCACCTCACCGCCATTGACAAAAGGTGGAGCAGAGAAGACATCCAGAGTGGGGGCCTTCGGTCTCTCTTATATCTATCTGCCTCTCTCTCTTGACTTCTCCTTACTCGGTTTCTCTTCCAGAGACATCTCAGCTTCGGCTGAGATGTATTTCCCCCCTTTTTTTTTAATTCTCTAGAGCATACTTAGGTACTTATATTTATTTAATTCTCAAATCTATTTATTTATTTTAATTCTTATTAATTTTATATTTTACAAGAGCCTAGTTTTAACTCCCAAATTCTCAAAACCTTAATTAAATTAACATTATTTTCTTAGAATTTCTTTAACATCACGGAATTTATTCGCAAATTATTTTTCTAGGGTCTCAATGCACACCAAATATTGTATCAATCAACAAAAGTCATTTTTTAAAATTTAATTATGTTTTAATAATTAATTACAAACAGTAATTATTTGTACCAGGTCACTACATATGGGATGTATGCTGGCGCAAGAGGGTGAAACCGAAACTGAAAAGACTGTTTACTACTTGAGCAAGAAGATGACGGGAACAGAAATACGATACACACCACTAGAAAAAACATGCTGGGCTTTGGTTTGGGCTTCTAAAAAACTGAGGCATTATATGTTGTCTTTCACGGTGAATATCATCTCCCGGATGGACCCGTTAAAGTACCTGTTCGAAAAGCCAGAACTGACAGGAAGGTTGGCTCGATGGTTGTTGTTATTGTCAGAGTTTGATCTTAAATATGTCACCTGGAAGTCAGTCAAAGGTAGAGCAGTAGCGGAGTTTCTAGCCGACCAACCAGTCGAGGGAGGTGAAGACACAGAATCCCAATTTCTTCACGAATAACTGATGAAAGTTGGCGATGACAAGTGGACTTTATACTTTGATGGTGCATCCAACCAGTATGGTTACGAAATAGGAGTCCTTCTTGTCATTCCTGACGAATCACACGTCCCCTTATCTTTGAAGCTCAATTTTGAAGTTACAAACAATCAAGCTAAGTATGGAGCATGTTTAGTTGTATTGGAGGCATCATTAGAATTAGGGGCAAGAAAGCTCGAAGTCATTGGAGACTCGGCACTGGTGGTTTCACAAGCAAGAGGAGAATGGAAGGTCAGAGACTTAACCTTGATTCTCTATCATAAAGAGCTAGAGAAGCTGATACCATGTTTTGAATCAGTGATCTTTATCGATGTGCCAAGACTGTAGAACAAGTTCGCCGATGGACTAGCCACTCTAGCATCCATGATTAACATACCACTCGGGGTGAGAATGAGGCCATTAATAAATGAACAAAAGAAAATTCCAGCATACGAGATGACGGCGGCCATCGAGGAGAGCATTAAAGAACTTTCGTGGTATTTTGACATTCAAAACTTTATGGAGAAAGGAGAATATACCAAGTTCACCAGCAAGAAGGACAAAAGGGCAATACGAAGGCTATCAGCATAGTTTGTCATTTATGGGGGAAGACTATACAAACGAGGGCGTTCTCGGGTCAATAAGCTGTGTGTCAGCACGAAAGAAGGACAAGAGTTGATGAAAGAGATACATGTAGGGGTCTGTGGGCCTCACATGAGTGGAAACATGTTAGCCAAGAAGATCTTGTACCAAAATATTTTTGGATGACAATGGAGATAGGTTGTATGTAGTTCGTGCGAATGTGTCATAAGTATCAGATTCATGCAAACCTCATACATGTTCCCCCACCTCAACTGTATTATCTGACACCGCCATGGCCATTCTCAGTATGGGGCATTGATGTAATCGGTAGGGTAATATCGAAGGCGTCAAACGGGCACGAGTTCATTTTAGTGGCCATTCACTACTTTACCAAGTGGGTGGAAGCAGCCTCTTACTCGGTATTAAAAGCTTCACGTGTTGCCAAGTTTATCAAGCAGAACATCATTTACCGGTACGGGGTCCCTCATGAGATTATTTCAGACAGTGGATCACACTTCCAGGGTGAGATCTTGGATCTCTTCGAAGAATACTGGATAGTGACCCACAAATCATCACCATTGCGGCCACAGACCAATGGGGCAGTTGAGACAGCGAACAAGAACATCAAGAAGATCTTGCAAAAGATGATCAACTCGCACAAGAATTGGCCAAAACATCTACCATTTGCACTCAGGGGATACACGACGTCAATCAGGGCTTCAACAGGAGCCACACCATATTCTTTAGTGTACGAGATGGAAGCTGTACTTCCTATTGAGGTGAAAATCACTTTGCTAAGAGTAGTGGTAGAGGCCAGTATTTCAAAAGTAGAATGGCAGAGGAACCGAATGGAAGAGTTGTTCTTATTTGATGAAAGAAGGCTGCAGGCTCTGTTTCATGTACAAGAATACTAAAGGAGAATAGCTCTAGTGTTTAATAAGAAGGTCAAGAGACGGGATCTCAAAAAGGGAGATTTGGCTCTTAAGGAAATTAGAGCTCCCATCTTTGACCCCAGGTGCAAGTTTAAGCCAAACTGGTCTGGGCCACTTCTGATCAAAACCATCATGACCAGTGGTGCAGTTATCATTATGGATTTGGATGACAATGTATTCTCCACTCCAGTAAACCTCGACCAACTCAAGAAGTACTGTCCTTGAGGTAAAAAATAAAGATAAAATAAAAACTCACTGAATTTAAAATCGAAAAGGCAGCTCAGGCAAAAGTTAGAGCAGCCTGCAAGGCCGAATACCCGAAAGGACGACCTTAGCAAAAATTAGGGCATCATAAAAGGAGAGTATTAATACCCGAGAGTGAACCAAGCCCGAACTATGTTATGGCCTGATTCCACCTTTTAGAATACGTAGGCAGCTTCTTCCAAGAAGTCCGGCCACATTCTTTATTTTTAGCTATCTTTAAATATGAGTAAGACTAATGTAAATTTATCTTTGGATTTTGATAATAAAGTCATTTAATTACAAAAATCAAAAAACTTTGGATAACTTTGAACCATTTTAAACATAACATGGGATTTTCATTGCTTTAGCTTCGAGTTACAATGTTTTGAAATAAAAAGGAGGGTGCGCAAGTCCCAAACTCTACAAACAAAATGGAAGGAAAAGTTGTGAAATCTTTAAAACAAAGCAGGGTGCCTCAAATCTTTCTCCTCTTTATTTCCTGCTTCCCTTCTTCTTTACCTTTCTTCTCCCTATCTTGTATCAGCCATGACCTGTACTCATCTGAAAGCTCAGGGCACAGCAGCTCTTACATCTCCATCAGTGAGTGAGACAGCCAATCATCCTGATATAATGCTAGAAATGGAGCTCGTAGTAGAGATAAAAATAAACGGTCTCGGATACTGTGAAAGATAATCCTATTATGACCAAACTGCCGCATAATTCGATGAGGGTAGTAGAAAGTGGATTGGCACAGGCCAATTAGCATAACACTAGGGTGATCTATAGTAGTCAGAGTCATAGCAAGGATCTACCACCAAGAGCACTGCCAAGTGATATTTGGGCATGTCAAGGAAGAGAGGTACTGTCGCTAAGATGCCTTGGTGTTGTATATCTGGTAGTAGGGTCGGTAAAGGAGAGCTACAGCACTGTACCTATCCGTAGGAGATTTTTGCATGAGGGTCACCTTCTCCATCAGCCAGATCTATAAAAGGGCAACAGAAAATAGTCAAAGAAAAGCAGTGCAATGAAATAAAACAAATTGAAAGGAGGTCTCATATGGCTAACGAGGATTACAAGGTTGACAGAGGGTATGCTGACGAGCCCCTAGAACCCGAGCCTGACCTAGATGAAGGGGTATAAAGGGGTCGACTTCGGGAGTCGGAGGGCATGATGATGACTCCTTAGAGCCCAAGCCTAAATTAGATGAAGAGGTAGAAGGGGACCATCCGGGGAGTTGAGAGGGCGACTCTGGAGGATATCAAAGTATATGAAAAAATAGGAGCGTATAAGAATTTTGGGTACGATTTGGGCATAAATGCACCTATCATGGTTGAGTTGGGATGAAATGGACCCCCTTGAGGGTACAACAGGAGGCCCCCAATAAAAGCCTGGGGGTGGATGAACTGATCTTTGAAGACTCGTGGAAGAGGCAAGTGGGAGGTGGTATTGCAGAGGCGTTGATAAAGGGACTCTGCCAGGGAAAAGATACCCTTCATGATTCACTGCTACCTACTTGGTGGAAGTTATGAGGACTACTGGGGGTGCAAGAATTGACAGTTGAAGACTTGTGGAAAAAGAAAGAGACTATAAGGGGTAATGTGTTTTTAGCAGATAATATAAAAGGTGTTTAGTTTACCTGAAAAAGAAAGGAACTACCAGAAAAGGTGGTAGTCTCACCACGGTGAACAGCGTCTAAGCCAATCAGCATTTCAGCCAGAATCAGTGGGACAAAGTCTTTCCCTAACCATATCTGGCCTGCAATTTCTACGACAGTGCAGCTAACTCATCCATTGGAAGGAATGAAAAGGAATTGAGCCAAGAAGCAGAAGCAAATAGCATAACATTGCCGCATCTGAAAACTATGGTCGTTGAGGACACCAGTAGGACAAAACCTCTAAATAATCCAAGGAATGTTAATATAGTCATCCAATGTCAGAAGAGAAGCTTCCATCATGGACAAGCCACATAGTTGCATCACCTACTGCCCAGTCGAAAGGAAAAAAGTGGGGACAACAATGGAACTCTATGGAGTAAGGTCCAAAATAGCAGCAAACTCCTCCACAGTGGGGTATAGCTCTTTAAAGCCAAATTCGAAGACATGGGTTTATGGGTCCCATAACTGAGCAGTAGCCTTCAATAATGGTCCATTAATCTTTATGGCCACCAGGAAAAATAAGGCATTGATACCGAATGAGGCAAAATTTAGGCGTTCGATGTGGGAGAATTCTTCAATCCATGGGAAAAGTGGACCATGGAAAGAAGGCATCCGAATGAGAGTAACAAAAAATGGGGCCTCCAAGGCTGTATTTATAAGGTATGAAAAGGCGAGAAATCAAAAATTCAGAGAATAGTATAATCAAAGTGGCGACTGCCACCTTGGAGTGGGCGATCGCCAACATGAGAGTACACAGAACAGTGACGTCACTCTGTTGACCGAGCGACCGCCATATGTCCCTTGGGTTATGTGGCGACTGCCATCTTGGATTGTGGTGACCGCCATGTTAGAAAGTGGCAGGTGTGTCTGTTTGTAGCTTTTGTAATCCGTGTAAAGTTATATCATGCATCCAGAACAGTTTGAGCAGTAAATAAAGATAAACCATACAAATAAGATGTACATAAAGCAATAAATGGCACGAATGCCCAAAAATGCATCAGAAAATATCAGAATAAAAACTAGGGAACCCAGGCCCAATAACCTGTGAAGATGGGGCAAGTAGGCCCATAAACCAGAATAAATGTATAGAAATGTATCAAACTGGGATACGTAGGCCCGAAAAACCGAATGTATGAAAATGTAAGGGAGGGGGAAGTCTCTGTCAATCTCTCTCACTCTCGCCTCATGCAGACCCGACGGGAAGAAGGATGGGCCTCCTCAGAGTTGACATCCTCAAAGAGTCTGTCAAAATCATCACTGTCATCTCCGCTATCTGAAGAAGAGGATACAACTCTAGAGCAGCCCTAGGTAGAAGAGACAGATCCTCGGGAGCGACCTCTAGAAGAAGTGGCACGGGACCTACGACCTCGTGCTGGAGATGAGATTGGGGCAGGAGCCTGGGGTGGTACTACAGCAACTACTAGTGGCTGTAGAAAGAGACAAAAAGTAAGAGAACAGTACAGAATATAACGATGAGATCAAAGAGAAAGACACTCACCGGCAGAGGGACAAAAGGGACCCCAGCTACATGCAGAGCAGCATCCTGCTGGTGAATCAGGGTCCACATACCACTCACCACCAGCATAAGACGGTCCAGCCAGGTCTGATTCACCTATCAAATGGGAATAAAGAACTAAGCAGTCTAAATAAAGGAAAGACAGAAAAGAAAATAGTGAAAAGAAACAAACCTGAGCATACACCAGTCGAAACTCTGGAGTAGGAGGAACTGGGATAGGGATATCGAAAGGGTACCCGGTAATAAGGGCATATACAGTCCAAGGTACCTCAACTGCCCCAACCCTAGTACCTGCAGCAGCAGTAGCTCCAGCACCAGCATCAGCAGCCTCTGGTGCTCGTCTCCTCCTACCACCAGCTGGGTCAGATCCAAGTGGTCCTAGCAGATGTGCCCAGGCCTAAGCTGTGTAATCTCCCTCGACCACCAGCAGCTCTGAGGCATGTGTCCCCACCATCTCCAAGAGCATGTCCACACGGCTCAGGAGATCGGACCGGTGCATACTGGCTGGAGGGACCACTGGGATCTAGAAATAGTCGAGGCCAAGTAACTGGCATACTACCCTCTCTCCGAGGTAATACTCCCGACTAAATGGACCCTCCAGCAGGATCCGCCTCGAAGAAATATCTCAACTGCGCATCAGATCTATATCAGCCCGATCATCCACTCCGCGCTAGACATCCTAGTGGACTGTAACAATTCAAAGTATAGTGCAGCACAAAACAGTAATTAATGCAGTGAACGATAAATAGTGAGTTGTGAATACAGTGCAGTGTGCAAGGTACAGTGATTAGTATGCAGAGCAAAGGACAGAAATAACCAATCAACAGTACAGTGCAGTACGGTGAATAGTGCAATGAACAGTATGATACAGAGAGAAATATACAGTACAGTAAAATGGCAAAAAGTGATACCTAGTCAGGGGTCAGTTGGTCCAAAGATGCCCGGTATCTTTCGATGTTCTTCCCCCAGCCTTCTTCCCCTTTAGGCTTCGGGACCACCGAGCCACATAGGGAATGACTGAAGGGTCAGTAGAGGAGTTCGCTCGAACACGAAGCCCGAGGAACTCGTAGGTCCAAAGTTGTAAAGAAAATATGTCAACAAGCAATTAATGGATAATGGATAACAGGAATGAATGAAAAATGTGCAGAAACTAAAGCATACCTCCCAGACCATTCAATATCCCCCAATGCTGAGCTCTTGGGGGAACCGAGTTAAGGTCCTCATAAAGCCGTAGAGAGTAACGAGAGCAGCTCCTCCCCAATCAAACGTGGCAACTTGGTCAAGGCGAGCAACAGCACCCAGATAATGAAGATGAACGGTATTCTTCTTGTTCGAGAACAAGGAGGTACTAAACGTGTAGAGTAGAAATCTACGGGCAACCCACTCTAGTGGCGGGGCTCGGTGCACTGAAAATAGAAAAAATGGTCGAAGAACCAAGTGTATCTAACTCGATCTTGGTCCATCTGCATAGGTACAGCTCCGAGCAAGTACATCAGGGCGTCGACAGAACGAGCAATGTTGGGGTCGAAAAGAATAGGGGCAGACACGGTCATTGCTCGTCCTACCCAGAAGAGGTATGAACTGAGCAAAGCCGGAGGCATCAATAATAGCCCGGCTAGGAGTAGGGAGGGCATTATACCACTCCAACACCTCTTAGGAGGCAGAACCACCAAAACCTCGGACATAGTAACCAGCCTGAAAAGAAGAAAACACCAGAGGATATATAAGAGCATATCAAACAAGAGATATACAGAAAATAACTGAAAGCAATAAAAATCCTAGGCTCGTGCATGTGTGACGACCCTTCAGTTCTCTCAAACTCTAGAAAACTAGGCACCCTAAGCCTTAGTGAACCAGAAAAATCTTTTAAGCCCTAAAGTTTAGGCACCCTAAGCCCTGGTGAACCAAGTAAATCTTTCAAGCCCTAGAAGACTAGGCACCCTAAGCCCTGGTGCGCTAGGCAAACCTTGCACATCCTAGTAGAAGACTAGGAATCCCAAGCCCTAGAAGACTAGGCACCCTAAGCCCTGATAAGCCAGGTAAATCTTTCAAGCCCTAAAAGACTAAGCACCCTTAGCCCTTGTGAGTCAAGAAAATCTCTCAAACCCTAGAAGACTAGGCACCCTAAGCCCTGATGCGACAGAAAAATCTTGCACGTCCTAGTAGAAAATTAGGAATCCAAAGCCCTGGTGCGCCAGGAAAATCTTTTTAACTATAGGTTCGTGTGTAAGTAATGATCCTTTGATTTTTGCACGCCTTAGTAGAAGACTATGAACTCTAAGTCCTGATGGGTCAGGAAAATCTCTATCCTAAATCATTTTATGTTTTTTCCAAAAACAAAAAACAAATCCTTCTATAATTTTACAATAATGCTCTCTTGATGTTTTTTCCAAAAATAAAAATTACCCCTATAATTTTACAATAATGCCCTCTTGAGGTTTTTCCAAAAATAAAAAATAAAAAAGTTACCCCTATTTTTTTTGAAAAAATTTCCCAAATTAAGATTTTTGAAAAATTCCCCTAATTTTTAGGATTTTCAAAAGAAAATAATAATAATAAAAAAAAACCAATCCCTTTATTTTTTTATATTTTTCCTAAAAATAAAAATAAAAGTTCAAGCCTTCTATTTTTTTTAGTTTTTCTAAAATAATCGCCCTTTATTTGTTTGCATATAAATCCTAGCTCTAGTATCTCTACTATTTTAAACTCCATTGCACAGGTACCTAGGCTAAGTGTTTTAGTCTGATATTCAAGTTTGTTGTCATAACATCACAATCACATCATATCATTATTATCTCACATCACATCACACATCACAGGGGATCCTAGGCATGCATCTACGTTTGATATATATTATACAACATGCTTTGGTATTGAAACAAGTAAGGATGGAAAACCTATCGATGGACGCTGGCGATATTGGAGGCAATACTGATAAGATCATTAGTTTTGTAAAATGATTTTCGGTAAAAAATTAACTGGACGGGCAAACGCCGAAACGGGCTCTAAAGACGTCGAACGACCAAAAATAAACCTGTGCAACCAAAGTTAATTTAGAAGAATACCTTTTGTCGATATAATATTCAACTATGACTTGATTCTGAGTTGAAACTCATGTCAGATCTTCTACCGTCTTCCCTTATGCGATCCTCGAACGTAGTGTGGGTTACGATCTTCTGAGAACTTGTATCGGCAGAACCCCAATATATTTTTTAAGTCTTCAAAGACAAAAATAATATTTCAATAATGATATATGAGATATGATCTATCTGATATATGATGTATCAATCTCAAACTGGTTCAGTCTACCCGCATATATATAGGGCTACAATAGGGACTTGGGGAGTAATTATGAGTTAAATTTCTAGTGGAACACAAACACCTACCAGCGATTTCTGTAATAAAAGAAAGACGTATAGCGGTATCTGCAATTATGAAA
>JAOTRH010217255.1:0-10654 GCA_034768845.1 Heliamphora exappendiculata
AGAGTTAGAGGTCAAAACTTTGGATAAGCCATCAAATGGCTCTAAAACTCGTACGAACAAGTCAATCTAGAGTAATATGGTTTGTGAAAACAAATCACACGTTAATTCGACGTCCGGTTTGAGAATTAGATGAAAGTTTGTTAACCTTGAAACTTAAAAAATCGCAAAAAAGACGTAGGAGGTCAAAACTTTGGATAAACAATCAAATGACTCTAAAACTCGTATGAACCCATCAATCTAGAGTAATGTGACTTGTGAAAACAAACCACACGTTAATTCATGGTTCAGACATGTACACATTATTAGGTTAAAGAAACTTGTACTAATAATGGGCATCTCAACGCAAATTTAGGTTAGATAATAAAAAAGAAATTTATGTAATATATATATTTTTTTAATTTGATTAATTTTATGTTTACTATATAGAGTTTAACAATGATTTATTTTTCTTTTCTTGTAACAGATACGGATCGGGGATTCTATTATGCTGTTGAAGTGATGATCATGCTGTGGGATTGAGGAATTGATGAACTATTTTGTAATTTATATCATTTTTATTCGGATATGTTTTGAACAGTTAATGAATGTTTGAAACTTGCTATTTTTATTTGGATATGTTTTGAACGGTTGATGAATGTTTGAAATTTGTAATTTTATTTGGATATGTTTTGAATACATTATTATTATTAAATTTTTGGTGAATTGAATTGATGATAATGCATTTAGTAGTGATTATTATTGTGTTAGGTTTTTTGTGTGTGTATGATTAGCGAAAAAAATCTTGTAGTTTAAATATGGGAGTTTTGTTTCTGGTTTATCTTTAGCAATGAAAATGATATTTGTCGCTAAAACATATTATGCTTTTATTAACTATATAGCGACATATGTTTTCGTCAGCAAATGTGACCATTACCGACGAACTAAGAGAATCAGCGACGGCGCTCTGTAGGTAAAGATAGGTATTGGCGACGCAAATGCATTGTCGTTGATTGGTTACCATTAGCGACGACTGACTTTTTAGGCAAAGAGACATAATCGCCGACGAATTTGGCTTGTCGTGGATGAATACCATTAGCGACGAATACCTTTGTAGGCAAAGGTAGGTCATTACCAACGATTCTGTCGTCGGTAAATGTTGATCTTTCCCAACGAGACAAAGTCGTCGCAGTAGATCTTCCCCGACCAGTGTTCCGTTACAAGTTGGCGACAAAATTGAAATCGTCTCGAAAGGCTTTGGGCGACGAATTTCAGATTTTTAGCGACGATTATTCTCGTCGCTGTTGATGCTTTTTCTTGTAGTTGTCGGTTGTTCATCGCCCATTGTCTGCCATGTGTCATTTTTGATCTTTTGAGTTGCCGACTGTTGAGTGTCTGAGTTTAGTTTAATCAATATTGTTAATGAACGAATAAATTAAAAATATTTTAAAAAGCAAGCGATTCTTTTCTTTAAAAAAATATATTCTAATGATCTAGATTGCAATTTTTTTGGTTAAATTAAAAATAACATAATTTAAGAGGAATACTATAATTATCTGAGTGTGCCTATAAAGAATCTTTTATTTTGTATAAGTAATAATGTAATTATGAAAAAAATAAAAGAGGGCCTGGCATATAGCATTTGTCAAGAAATATTATTTGTACTATTAATTTGGATGTAACAAATAAAAAAACTGCTTGGAGTAGATTTGAAATTTGTTTAAAAACTCAATTACACTTAATGAATACGAAAAACTATTGTAGTGTACTATCAACAATTTTTAATTGAAAATTAATTTAGTACTAGTACAATTGGTAGTGTAAGAAGGGTGTTTACGTAAATTAGAAGGGACACTAACATATTTTTTTAAGAATATATATTTTAAATTTTTTAAAATTTTGTATAGATAAAAATACAAATATTAAAAGTTGAGAAATGGCACGTGCCTCTTCTGGGTACATATTAGATCCGCCGCTGATGACTTGAACTTATTTTGAAATTATGTCTAATTATTATAATTAGAGTTTTAGACTTACATAGCATAAAAGCTAACACGCGACACATCGATTTAAAAAAGAAAAGAAGCAAGACACAACGCAGACACATTAAATGATTCAAAACATATTTAGCTTGCACAAGTTACATTTCAAATAATTCAAAAATACTGTCATTAGTAAGAAATTAATCAGATAGGAAATGTTCGAAGAATTTTAAAATTGTCGTCAAAGTGTGTCAAGAAAGTGTATAATATTACAAGTTTAATTTTTAAATTGCCTTTTGGAGTATTCTAATAAGTATTAGTGCCTGACACAATACACCTCATCCGTATAAGTATTTGTGCTTATTGGGTTTTAGTTATAGGAGGCATCTTAATACAATATGGACGAAAGCAATCCCTTATTTTGGTGTAATTAAGCTTTCTTGTCAGTAGAATCTCTACAATGTTATGTAGATGGACCGCCTAAGCTAGCATGTGTTGCCTCACATTTTGTGCTTGCCCCTTCAAAACTTTCCTTCCCAATTTGCTTCAGCGGGGATAATTTGTTCACTGCCTCGTTGTATAGGCTGTGAATGATAGTGAACTAGTGTTTTACCCCAACTAGGGTTTTGATGATTTACGCCCAAAATGGCGTCGTTTTGGATAACTTGGTTCACAAATTAAAGAGGCTCGGTAAAATAAATATGTTCGTAAAAATACGAACTTCCTGCACTTTGACATAAAGAACCTATGAAGCTTTACTGTTCCCTGGAATTTACTTTGGGCCTTTCTCGCGTAGTCCATCCTAGGGGTGGGAATGTGTCGGTCTAGGTTGGTTTGAAACTTAACCCAGACCCGAACCGACTAAGGTCGGCTCTAAAAATTTGGACTCAGAATTGAACCATTTACTTTTTAGAACTAACCCAACTCAACCCAAATAAACACGGGTTGGTTCAGGTAAGACCCACGGTCTTATTTCTTCACTAATCTTACACATTATCTAATATCAATTTAAATTATTTAGGAACCAAAATAATATTACATTAGAATTAATACAATCCTCACATAAGAGTAACCAAACCCAAGCAAATATCCAAATTAAAAATATTCTTAACAAGAAATCCAATTTTGTCTTGTCCTATAATTATGTCCTTTTGCGACTTGTTGTATATTTTTTATAAAAATATATATAACTTCGGGTCTCGGGTTGAGTTGATTTAAAAAAATACCAACCCGTGAATCGAACCGATTAGATCAGTTCTAAAAATTTAGACCCAAAATCAACCCATTATTTTGGTAGGACCGAACTAACCTAATCCATAAAGATCAAGTTAGGTTGGTTCATGGATTTTTCGAAACTTTTGAACACCCCTAGTCCATCCCCACATCGGTTGTACATTGCTTTTTAGGCAATATTTAATGGGAACGAAACGAGAGGAGAACGTGTTCGTATAAAGGAGAGATGTTAGCAATTGAGAATGGAGTCTATGAAATGTGTTTTTTTTGGGGATTAGTGTCACATCCCGGATTTTTTAATTATTTATATATAAAAATTAATTATTAAGTCTTAATTGTATGTAAAAAAATTATTTTAAATAATTTTAGCTTTTGATTTAGTTTTGATAGGATAACGAAAAGATAGAGCTCCGCTCGAGCGTGCTCGTGCCCAAGAAAATATCAAATTTGCCCATGTTATGAGTTTCAAGCCCCAATATACATTATCTTCACAATTACACTTCAAATTTCCAATTTCAATCCCAAAATCATTGAATTAGAAGTTTCATAAACCTCTTTTATACCACAAATCTTCAAATACCATGGTTAATCACTTCTCAAAAACCCCCATTTCATAAAACCCAACTCAACTTAAACACACCTCTCAAGTTCTTCCCATCTCATATGAAATTAACTAGATTTTTACTCATGCTAGTAAAATATCAACCCAAATCATATCAAACATACGAGAGAATTTAGATCCTACATCGGATTTGCTCAAAACTTGAGATTCCTCCAACTTCTCCCTCCTATGGTTTGGATTTTGAGTGATCTTGGCTCATTGATCCTCCATCTTCCACCTTCTTACTCCAAAGCTTGATTTCCATCATTGATTTCTCCCCATCAAGCCTCAAACTTCAGTTTTCATGGTGGGGAATTAGGGTTTCATGAGTGTGGTGGTCTCTCTCTCTAGGGAGAGGAAGAAGAAGAGAATAAGAGAAGAGAATAAAGGAAAATGGGTTTCTCTCTCACGTGGGCTGGAGAGCTCCTTATATATATACATATTCACAACTTTTCTCCAATATTCTAGAATTGTCCACGCGTTTTCCTATAGCCTGCTCGAGCGAACCCCCACCGCTCGAGCGGTGACCCCTGAAGCTAAATTCTGCGAATCTCCTTAACATTCAACTCAAATCTCCAATCTACTCATCTTTTAATATTTTGAATTATTCATTGGCACAACCATATTAACATTATTCATTACCATATATCTCAATTTCACTTTCAGATATCACTAATTCAACCTTTAACAAACAAGAATTTTATAGCCCAAATTTATTTTGGTATCTTCTCTTACTGAAAATATAAAAAATAAAATAAACATGTACCGGGTCGTTACAATCTAAATATTATTCGAGTTGGCACTTATTGATACTAGATTTTTATATTTGCATAATTCATGATGGTGGTCAATTGACTTTCTTTACACATAATACACTATTCGAATTTTAGGTGAGCGGTTTAGTATGCTACGTAATTTTTGAAATCACCCATATCCCCAAATAATTTAGAAAAATAGAAGAGATTTTCAAGAATTCATTTTATATGAAAATATATAAAATATTTGTGATGTAAATTTCATGGCAGAAAAATTATTTTGACTCATTCATGTGTTACATAGAGTTTTTTGTACACATCTATATAGTTTGATTTATGATATTTTATTTTTAGAACCATGTTAAAAGTTTAAGGGACACGTCCTATACAGAGGTGACTCTGATCGCTAAAGAAAATGCTTGACCTTGCATTCGTGGTGACTGTAGTGTTCAATGGTTTAAGGGACAGTCTGGGTATTGTCCGGTGACCTGAGTCGGATCGTCTTAGAAAAGAGGCTCGGGCAAATTCGATATTAGATCTAACGAGCTGAGGAGACCTAAGCCTATTTATACTGATTATTTATTTTACGATTCCCACATATTATAGATGATTATATTGTTATTGGCATTATAATGTTAATTATTTTTATAATGAGACTTGATATATTGCTTTTTCATCAATGGTTTTTAAATTGGGTGAAGTTATTTACAAATGGTATTTAATGGAAAATGTGAGTTTGACGAAAAAATAAGAAGAATTTCTATACTAGCATGTGATTTTATGCTGCATTGTATGCCATGATTATGTTTTAATTATAGATATTTTAAATATTCTGTTTCAGAATTGTATTTTACTACGTATGTTTGCCATTCACTGAGCCATCGGTTGACGTTGATTTTAATATTTTCAAGTGTTCAATGAAAAGACTAGTGAAGATTTCGTTGTGTGTTTTGGAACTCTGTACCAGTGACCTCATATGAATATTCATTTTGCATTTTTATCGAGTTAGTATCTTTTGGCGACGAGTTGACATTCAAATTAATACTTCAGGAATCATCGTTGTTTCGGTTAGAAATCGAATTAGTTAAAATTATTGGTTGTTTTCGTAGGCTGTTGTGTCCACGGGATTTTTGTTACCGTTTGAAGCACTCTTTTACTCAAATTTCATCAAGGCCAAAACTTTGCATGTTTCGTAGTATAATGTTTTATATTTAGAATTTCGTGGCTTTTGGGCCAAGACCGATAGTGTACGGCCGGTCATACCTTCCTAATTTGAGGCGTGACAATTAGAAAGTTATCACCATTTTCACCCAAAATCAATCGAAGAACGCACAATCCACATAATAAGAACAAAGAAAAAAGAAAGAAAGGAAGAGACACACAATCACATACGGAGGTTTACGTGGTTCGACAAGTATTGCCTACATCTATGGGATCACATTTTTACAATATTTGATGGAAGATTACAAGAGATGAAATTCTTGAGGAAAGAAGATCAAGAAAAATAACATAACCACTGACGGCTGAAAAACCCTAGGTGCCTATAACAGCGCGCTGCTCGCACAGATCGATTGATCGGTTTGCCGAGTGGTATCATGCGATCTTTCACTGCTTTCGATTTCTCGCCTGCAGACACTCACCGATCGATCAGTCTCACCACCGATTGACTGGTCTATATTGATCTGTGTTTAATTATAAAACTGAATTGATACTCTTTTAATTTGTATCTTCTCTCTTATTTTTTGAATTCAGAAACCATTCCTATATATATAGAAATGATAAACCAACAATTCGAGTTTAAATTAAATTAAAACTGTCTGTTAAGCACTCGAGCGAACTTACCACCGTTTGAGCGCTAACTTGGCGTAGATGAATTTGTACTATCTGCACCGCTCAAAATTGTTTCACTATGTTGTAAGTTTTGAGTACTTTGATATTTTAGATTGACATAATCTCTTAACACAATCTACCGAGCTCGTGCTACAAAAAACAAACTCTTAAGATCAAAATGAGTTTTTCCAAGAAACAACTTCTAGAAATTCAAATAACCTAACTCCTAAAATACTTATGAGTTTTACAATGAATCAAATATTGAAATGTAATGACAACATAATTTTTTAACCATCATAGAAATTTTACATTGATTAGAAATTGACAAATCTAACATAACTCAAGTCCTAACACTTTTTGTTTTCAAACTCTAGTATTTTGAATACTGATATATTTTTAAAATTTTTAAGAATAAAGTTAACTTTTTTAATCGAGAGTTTTGTAGTCATTTTAATCACAAAAATCTGTTTAGAATGAGTATATGCTTTTACTTTAAAGAAAAAAATAAAAAAAGTTAATTATGTTTTTAGAGATGATAGATGCATAATTGTAAAATTTAGTTTTTACACAAAAAAAAAAAAAGCCAATTTGTTTTAATAAGAAAACCAAACTTTTTAAATATGACAACTAACATGAAATAGAGTAATTATTCACTGTTCAAAGAATATCATGTGATAAATTTATGTAGTATTTTTATTTAATATAATAATAATAAATTTTATAGTAAAAATATAATAATTAACGTTTATTAAATAATTAAAAAATAAAAAATAATCTATATAATATATATTTTGATGAATTATTTATATAAAATATCACGTTACATAAGATCCTCGGGAACTATCTAATAATTTTACAATGAAACGTTAAGCTCGCAGTTTTCTTCCTAAATGCGTGGCGCCAAGTATTCCTGTCTTATACAATCTGTTTGAGAAAACGTCAATACGGTAAATGATCGGCTAGAAAAGCAAGGCTAAAACGGTCGCCTGATTAACCAAAAATCAATGGCTCTCTGCAGAGTAATTTTTCCTCTCTGCAACTTCAACAATCCACGTCTCGCTTCCTCTTCTCTCTCCTTCCCATCTTCTTTTTCTTCACTGGTTAAACCCCCAATTTCCAAACGTTCATGTTTCATTTTTCTCAATAAAATCTCCAATTCTGCTTCGTTCTTCATTCGTTCCATGTCGACTTCTAAAGAAAATGAGGACAACATCAACGAGAAAGACCCAAGTTACCCATCTAAACCCAAGAACAGACTCTCAGAGCAGTCATCGTGGGATGCCAAAGATTCCGAGGGAAACGATTATCTTTTCAGGCTAGGCAAAGAGGCCGATAACATGAACATCTCCGTCGGTGCTAGGGCTGGCGTCATTGATGACCTATTCGTCGGAGATTTTCTTGGAAGAGACTGTAAGCGATTTTCTTCTACTGTCATCTGTTTGGTTTTCAAGAAATGCATGGGAAAGAAAGAGAGAAATCTTTTGTTGGGACCTGACAGAATCGAATTTCCAACCCAGCTTTGTCTCCTATATGGGCGCAATTGCGGCGACTTTTTCTGTTTTCACAAACCCACACGAATGATGATTGAACTATACTGCACCTCTCTGACTGTCATCTGTTTGGTTTTCAAGAAATGCATGTAAAGAAAGAAAGAAATATTTTGTTGGGACCTTACAGAATCGAATTTCCAACTGTTGTCTGTTTGGTTTCCAAGAAATGCTTGGAAAGAAAGAGATAAATCTTTTGTTGGAACCTGACAGAATCGAATTCCCAACTAAGCTTTTGTTTTTCTATATAGGCACTCCTTTGAGAGCTTGATCGCGTTGTGTTTGATAATATGCAGCGGACATTGTGTTCGACTACCGTCAGAAAGTGACCAGGTCGTTTGAGTACCTTCAAGGCGATTATTACATTTCTCCTGTTTTCATGGTAAGCTGCTTAATTAAGAATTAAGATCATTGATTATTTTGTCTATTTTCTTTTGTTTGTGTTCCATTGCTATCTAATTTGCCTTTTGGCGCTTGTGTTTCAATCTACCAAACATACTGCTATGCTGTATGTACTTTACACAACTCGAGTTATTGACGAAAAAATTGTAAACCATATTTCTGTTAGTGACAACGTAAAAACCTATCGGAATGACACACATTTCTTAGCAAGTTGTCTTAATTCAGCGTATAGGTCGCTCACAAAGCCAGCTCAAGCCCTAGGCAGCTTAGGTGCTTGCCTACGGCCTCCACAGGGGCCTCACTTTTTTAATGGTATTGTATTAGTTTAAATTTTTTCATTTGGAGATTGCAACCACTTTTTCTATTCAATTCATATTCTTTTTGTTACTTTTTTCAGTTCAACACTTTTTTCCTTGAAAATATGCAATTTGATCCTTATTTGTTTGGGAATGTCGCATTAAAAGTGTTAGCCATAAGCTATTTTGTTTCAATTCAAATTAAGTTTGAACAATTTGCTTTTTTGGTTCGAGGGAGGCCAATGGCCTGGGGAGAGGGTGAGTCAAACTTATGATCTTGTGAATTGCCTTACAAAGGCCTGACCACGTGGACTATACGACAAGTTCTTGTACAATTCTACGCATGTGAAAATGTTTTTATTTTCATTATTTAATGTAAAAAATTATATCATTAGATGATGATAGTTTGCAAAAATAATGTTATCTAAAATGTGATAGTTTTTCTTCTATAAATGGTTTAGATTTATTTTTAGATATTTTTTTCCCAAAAAAAGTTTTACAAATAAAAGTATTCCAATTGATGTATTGAATTATATAAAAAAATAATATTCTTTCTCAAATATGCATGAGATTTTACGTACAATACATGTTGTTTATGCAAAAATATATATATTTTGAAGCTAAAATTAATAAAATATTATCTAAACTACGTCGCTAGAATGGTTAACTAGTTTAAGAATAATATTAATTGACAATGATATGTTAACAAAATGTAAATATAAACATTTAATCAATTATTTTGCACCTCAAAAGCAAGAAATATATATTTTAATTTAAATTATAATATACAAATATACAAAAAGCCTCCATTCTATTTCTTGCCATAAGCCTTAAATTGGCTTGAGCTGCCTCTGGTCGCTCCCTCTGCGACTTCGATCAGACACCAATAACCCATCTGATCCCATACACGAATAGGTTGCGTCCAATCTCATACTTGGCATGAGGGCCGATTTGATACCAAATGTTACAAACTTTTGGGTAGAATTCATCCAGTCATCCCTGAAAACCGGCTTACAATGGGAGGGTGCCTAAGCAGCTTACACATGCAGAATCCCTTATTTTATCAATGTGGGATAGGATCGTAACACACATAATATGTGTGTGTGTGTGTGTTCTTTATTGACAATTGGCAATTTTAAAACATGTTGACACAACACCCTTTTGAGGACTATTTGGAGACTTAACAAACCCATTAAAAAGAATAGATGCATGCTTTGGATTCATTTCTAAGGCCCATAGTCACATCGTAGTAGAATTTACAATTGGCTCTTCATGAAGAAGAAATGGGAGGTTGGAACTGACAAGGGGGAAAATAAGAGTGACAAATCTACACGAATAAGATTGTGTGCTATTATATCAGAAGTGCTGAACACGGCAGTTAGTGCTCTGTCCTTCTGGAATTCTGAAATTGTGCTGCTAATGTTTCTCAGTTCTCTTATTTTCACAGAACTATGGGATACATAGTCTATTTCCGCATTGGCGGATTGTTTTGGCCTTTGTGTGCCTTTTTGTTTTATCTACTTTTGAATGAAATCGTGTTCCTCACATAAAGAGATAAACGTGTATGTTGGTACTATACAATAACATTTGGATGTTAGGCAAGAACTTTGAGAATTACCTTAGTTTTTAGGGTTGCTTAACTTTTTTTTGATGAATATGTGTACTGTTGTGGTTTCCCAATCTTCTTAAATTATTCAAGAAGATAATAACATGCATTAATGCTTTTTCTGATTTTAATTTTTAATTTTTACAGGATAAAGTTGGTAAGTTCAGTCCATTCAATGGAAAAGATACCCTCATGCATGTTCATGCGGAAAACAATTTCATCCAGAAATGACGTTGACAGTCATTGCTTGCTGAGTTGCTGATGTGTAGTTTTGATGTTTGTTATCATGGCAAGAATGTCACATTAATTCCACTTGCTATGCAATTTTATAGAGAATGAAAATGATATTGTAGTTGGTATCCTAAAGTATTCTGGTTTTCTTTATCTATTTGCTTTCAATTGGGGGGTTGTTAGGTTGTTGGGGGG
>JAOTRH010217266.1:0-10654 GCA_034768845.1 Heliamphora exappendiculata
GTAGTCCAAACACAAGCTTAAACTTGTCTCAAGTAGAAGAAGATGAATTATTGATTATTTTCCAAGTGCCAAACGATACTCTTTATTATTTATTTCTTTCAAAGGAATCCCTATATTTCGAAGCCAAATTTAACTTTCTAGCTTATTTTTATTATACATTTAATTATATATATATATATATATATATATATAGTATGTTTATAGGTATTTGTTTAATGGATTAAGTTAAAAATAAGATATGAATGAATCTTATTTATAGGTAAAGGCAATGAATTGTTTAGAATAATGGTTTATTTATTTATTTTATTAATTTTTATCTTTAATAAAAAAAATTATCACTTGCACAATCTTTTATACTATTCGGGCTCGACGAGTAAAAAAAGTAATTTTTTTGAACAAAAATTTAAAAAAATTTAATAAGTCAGATTTTATATTACTTATTTTCATTTTTTAGTGAACTTTTCTTTATCTTTTGATCAAAAAATTTATTTTTGTTTATTTTTCTCGTTGAGACTATTTGTAAAAGTAAAAAAAATTAACCAAAAAAATAAAAGATTTAAAAGGACAAAAAATAATAAAAAATCACATAAATTAGACCAAACAGGGCCTAAGTTTTATTTTTTAAGTTATTATATTTCAAGTTTAAAAAATTAAATTATCATATTTTGAATTTAGAAAATAAGAAAAAAAATTACTACTCTCTAAAATTGAAAGCATGTTTGGAATCATTTGGTAAAAATTGAAAATTAGTGGTCGAAGATGTTTTAAAAAATTTATATTAACTAATTATTTTATCCAATGGACCTAATATGAAGAGTCGATCATTGATAATCTCAATATTTATTTTTAGTTTTTAAAATTTTTTTTTTAAACTTAGCATAAATAAGTTTTTTTTAATATTTTCACTTTTGATTGAAATAATAAAAAATCTAATTAAAAAATAAATAAACAAATAAATAATCTAATTAAAAAACATAAATCAAAAAAAATAATAATTAAAAAATCATTTACCAAAAACTATTATAAACACAAGTCAATTCTATACTACCCGTGAAAACCGAGCCCCGTTCCATGCACCCACCGTGAATCCACCGATCATCCACTTTCACAAATCAACGTACCAGATCAATTCATTGTAGTCCACGCGTACGGTTCATATCAACCCCGCGAATTACTCTCGTGCAGGGCACCACCATCTTATACTTCTTCCCCACAAATGATGCTCAAATCGAACCTCTCAATCTCCATCTGCTAGATCTCGTCGCTGTCCTCGTCCGTACAGGCATCGGCGTATTACTGCCGGCGAGTCGGAGATCGTCCGGCAACTGAAAGTTTCAGTCTTTTCACTGGAGGTATGATCATATAAATATATAGATTTTGCGAGTATTCCGTAGATCTTATTTCTAATCGTTTTGATAAATTAGGGTTCCGTTGCCGTCATTATAGGTTTTTCGGCTCTTTCTAGTGTTCATCGGAGTAAGGAAAGATAGCGAGGAAACTGTATGGAAGTATAGATTTTGAGTGCTTCTGCCTTACAGTGCTCGAAGAACGCTGTTTTAGTTCAACTCCTTTTGCTGAGTTGAATTAAGCGCGATTTAGTGATTTCAGTTTTGTCGTGATTTTTTTTTAATCGCCGACTGATGAAACGTTTGCATTACATAAAGTTGGATTTTTTCCCCTCCAGTGCATTTTCCTCCGAAACCGAAACTAGAGATGTGAAAATCTTTGAGTAACGAAGTTGTTAGAAATTAAAAAATGGTGAATTTTTGCATAATTTTGCAGATGATATGTATTGCTTTCTTTTTTGTCCACAGATGGAGCGTGTGGAAAGAGGAGAGATGTAAGTTTGTAACTCAATCAGAGTCGAAATTGCTAGAAAAATCCTCTGTTAAGGGGTGTGAGGACTCTGAATTACTTAATTTATTACTTGAGTACGAAAGGTAGTGGAAGGAAGCGAATCAGACATGGTACGTTTTGATTCTTCTTGAAATTATTGGTTTCACCAGGCTTAGTGCCTGTTGTTTGAATCATTCATATGTTGAGTACTAATAGGTTTTTTTTTTGCTTATTCGTGTTGTAGAATTAGGCCAAAGGAAATTATATCCATTGGTGAGAGAAGTTCAAAATAAAAAATCACTTCTTCTAGAAGTTGTTTCATCTTTTGCTTAGTTTGATATATTTTATTTTTTGGGGAAAAGTTCACCTGTCTGATTGTGGCTCTTTCTAAATTGTATATGAACTTCATTTATCTTGGTTTTTTGTATTTTTGTTTTGTGTATGAAAGATTTTAAACCTCTGTTTTTTCTCTATTTGATGTATCAACTTTTCGCCTTGGGGTAAAAGAATATTGACCGACTGTGTGTATGTGTTTTTTTTTTTTGCTTTTATTTTTCAAGATTGATGCTTAGCATTGGCTAGTAAGTATTTTTTGGGAATAATATAACATAGAATTTATCTGCCCCCCCCCCCCCCCCAAAGTAATAATATTAATAATCTCAACCAATACATCCGGGCTCTGCCCCTAATTCTATTTACGGTGATGGATTGGATTTTGCTAAACGTGGTATCTTGAAAACTCTTATCTGGAAAGCTGTCAGAGTTAGTTATAGTCTTGGATTAGAAGTTCCGAACTCAAAAAGAATTTTGGATACTACAAAGATTCATTAATGGTTAGAGTGTTTTTTTTTCTTGTGGCCAGTTTTAGTGGCTATAAAATTCTGTAAGTTAAAACTTAAGCCATAAAAATAATTAGTGGATGCTGAAATATTTCGTTTCCAAAAATGTATGCACTTCGTCCTACTGCAAATATTTGGTTCTTCGTCACTTTTAGGAAGAATTCAAACTTAAATATTCTGAGTTTCATATAGTTTAAGCTCATTGTAATGCCTATGTATTCTTGCATTCTACTTTTTCTGTGGATGTTTTGCATTTTTGCGTGGCATGTTGTTAAAAAGTTTGTTTGCATTCAGTCATATATCTAAGAGATGAAGTTTAATGTCTATTCACTCATCAAATTTTCAGTCTGAAGGTAGCTATATTAGAGTTGCTTTAACATTCATCTCTGTATGTGAGACTGAATTAGTTCCATGACCTTGGGGAAGTAGAAGAGGGATGCGTATAATCTTCATGGCTTCTTGTGACTGTTCAATAGGCCTTGAACATGCAAGGCTCTTTCTGCCAAAAAATAGGTGTGAGTGCATCTAATTTATTGTTTGTGATAGTCTTTCCAGAATAAGGGCTATTGGATGACAAAGGGTTCTGGATGTTTACCTGATGGTGAGATGGCCTATGATAACTCTGCCAGAATTGAGCCAAAGCGGTCTCATCAGTGGTTTATGGATGGTACTGAGGTTGAGCTGTTCCCCAACAAGAAACAAGCAGTTGAAGTTCCAAGCCACAATACATTCTCGGGATTTCTAAATCCAAATGTTTCTCCTTGGGGAAATGCTTCCAGTTTTCACTCTGTTGCAGGCCAATTTACTGGACGCTTATTTGACCCTGAAACTGCAAGAACCATCAATTTAGATGACAGGAACATTCCATCAGTTGGCACGGGCAATATCAATATGGGAAGAAAAGTCATGGAGGATCCATTTGGGAATGATTCCTCATTTGGTTTGTCTATATCTCATACACTAGAGGATCCTAGATTATGTCTTAACTATGGTGGGATCAGAAAAGTTAAAGTCAGCCAGGTGAAAGAATCTGAGAATTTCATGCCAGCATCCGTGGGACATGCATATAACAGAGGGGATAACAGTAACATGTCAGCACCTTATGCTTATGGCAAGGCAGATGACAATACCATATCGATGGGCCTCTCATTTAATAGAGGCAATGATAGCTTCATATCAATGGGCAATGCTTATAACAGCACCATGTCAACACCTCATGCTTATGGCAAGGCAGATGACAATACCATATCAATGGGCCTCTCATTTAATAGGGGAACTGACAGCATCATATCTATGGGTGACGCCTATAACAGGGTGGATAACAACTTTATATCGATGGGTCTACCATATGGCAAAGCGGACGACAGCACCATTTCGTTGGGTCTCCCCTACAATGAGAATAATAATGCCATCTCAATGGGTCAGTCGTTCAGAAAGGGTGAGGACAATATTACAACAATTGGTCAAACCTTTAATAGTAACGAGGATGGTAATAGCATATCAATGGGCACTACTTTCAAGGACAATAGTGTCATATCAATGGGTCAGCCTTTCAGCAAGGGTGACAGCTCCATCCCATCCATGGGTCAAACCTTCAACAGAGGTGACAGTAATACAATGTTGATGGGTAACTCGTACGACAAGGTGGATGACAATGCCATATCAATGGGCCACATCTACAACAAAGTTGAAAACAACACTTTGTCATTGGGTCAATCTTTTGGTAAGGGAGAAAGTAATATCATATCCTTTGGAGGCTTCCAGGACGATGATGATATAAATTCTTCAGGAAGGCTTGTATGCAATTATGATTTGTTGATGGGTCAGTCTTCATCTCAAAGGCCAGAATCATTAAGAGAGAAGGGTTTGGTTGAATCAGATGTTGACGCCATCGGAAGTGCCACTAAGATAACTCCCACTGTAAGTGAAACTGCTTCTAAGAAGGATGATCAGAAAGGGTCCAAAAAGGTTCCTTCGAACAATTTCCCTTCAAATGTTAGAAGTTTGCTTTCAACTGGTATGCTGGATGGGGTACCCGTAAAGTATATTGCCTGGTCGCGGGAGGTAAATTTTAGTTTACACTTGTTAATATTTCCAATAAGCTTATCATTTGGTGACTTGTGGATCTTGTGTGCATGGTAGAAGGAGCTTCATGGTATCATAAAAGGTTCTGGTTATCTGTGTGGCTGTCAGTCATGCAATTTTTCCAAGGTGGGTGAAGTATTACATTTGGTTCATCCAAAGTTCTTTTAAAACATCGTGATCAGCTAATTGCCAATCAGTTGGTTTGTTCAGGTCATTAATGCATATGAGTTTGAACGTCATGCTGGTTGTAAAACTAAGCACCCAAATAATCACATATACTTTGAGAATGGGAAGACTATTTATGGTATAGTTCAAGAGCTCAGGAACACTCCTCAGAATTTGTTGTTTGAAGTTATCCAGACAATAACTGGATCACCCATTAACCAGAAATCTTTCCGTCTTTGGAAAGGTAATTCAAGTTATTTGGTTTAGCTACCAATTATAGCTTAACATCTTTTGGTACTATGTTTTTTATTTTCTCAAAATTATTTTGAATTGCGACATAAAATACCTTCTCACATGCATTCCTTTTTGTCTTCTTCAGAATCATTCCTGGCTGCTACTCGTGAACTTCAACGTATATATGGAAAAGATGAAGGGAAACAATTGTCATAAGGTTGCCTTGTTCAATATAAAGGTAGGACAATCTTTGTTTCGCGCAGATAAGTGTCTTATCTTTTGGGGAATATCTTGCTAGTAATCATAGCAATCCAAATATTAAGAGGTCGAGAATCCTAATGGTTCAAAGACAAGGTTTTCTTAACTACGGAAGCTTTGGGACAATCAGTAGCCTCACATTGTAGTTTCAGGAAGTCCTTGTTCAAGTTTTGTTGCCCCCTACTATCTTTGTCACCCCCTACTATCTTTGTCATTGCGCATTGTGTTCTATCTATGTTCATGCACCTTGTTTGACTCTGTCTGTTTCTCTTCATGTTCGAGACGGGATTGCGCGCATGGAGTGATAGCTTGAAAGAAATCGTTGAACCCTTTTCCTAAGAACTTAAACTTTTTAGACAAACGGTGACTTGACAACTTGAATTGTGTTGAACTACGTCAAGACAAACCAATGTCACTACTACTTCCGATTATACCAAATTAATACTATCTATTCATTCTTAGTGATCTTAATGAATATCTCCTATAAAATTTATTGAAAAGATATTTGAAATGACGAGTACTTTATGTTCCTGTTCTTCATGCTTTGTCTGCTCCTCTCTCAATGGCATTAGATTATCACACCTGATTGTTTTGTATGAAAGCAATGATCTGTGATTGACAAGGAAACATAACGGCAGAAAGAATTACGCCTACTGGTGATGGGGATCATGAAAGGGAATTATGCACGTATATTCGGCGACTGATGCTGATGATTCAGTGGTGTGTTGCTGTCTTGATCCTGATCCGGAGGAGAGTCCTTTTCAGCTGGGGAGAGATGATGGGATCATAAAAGGGAATTACATGTATTTTCGTCCCAAGAGATTTTACAGATTTCATATTATTTTGTTAGGATTTTATTTCTAGATATATCTTTGTTTCCTTGTCTTGTCATTTCTGTTTTGGTTAGTCTTATCTATAATTGAAGATTAATATTGCATGATTGATAATTGAAGATTAAGATTTTAGAAATTAATCTCTCGTTCTCTCCATCTTCTCCTCTCCTCGTCTGTTCTTCGTTTTCACTTTCTGGTTCTAAACCAACTGGTTTGTTGGGGACTCCTTTTAATAGTCCAGTTTGTGCTTTCCATGCTTAGTTGTTTTATAGCATATATAAGGGCATTAAGGGTCACTCCTTACTAACTAGATTACCCATCTATTTGGTTGGCAAAAGATATTGAGTGACTACTTTTGCTACCTGCCATGCATATAAGTTGACTGAAATCTCAGCACTTTATTATTTGGTATGTTGTTTTCCTTGTTTTTATATGCATTTACATTATCCCGTGTTTTTTTAGGTTGTGAAATTTAGTACCTAATTAGAAACTATTTAAAGGGAAGGATTCATTGCTAGTCTGGAACGAGGGCAGGCCATCTCTTGGATTTTGGTTTGATTTAATGGGACTTTGCCCTGTTAATACCTAATGATTAATCTCTATTTTTCTCTCTGTTTTCTTGGTATTTTGGTCTAGTTAAATTTAGATTTCTTTGACCACTTCAGAATCTGTTACACCAAAACCAACCAATGCGTATGAGTAAAGCATATCAGGATAGCACGAGAAGATGATTTTGATATGCCAATTAAACATTATTCGAATAAGAAATGAAATGGCTTCTCCTTTTGCCTTGGAGGGAGAAGTTTTTCTTTGTATTGGGGTCAACAATATCTTTGGTAACATGAGAGGGAGATTGATGCAGATGTGGAACATGACACGTCTGGGACACATCCATTTTTAGAAAATGCAAGACACGACATGTCCGAGACACATTAAAAATTTACATTTTTATACATTGATTATATGTCAAATACGTAAATACTTTATTCAGTAGTAATTGAAAATATACAACATATGAATAATAAAATTAAGAAGTCCTATATTTTATCATTTAAATGTTCTAAAACATTTTTAGTGTGCATAATTTACGTTTCGAAAAATGCAAAATATTGTTATTATGAAGAAATTCATGGCATAAGGCGTGTTCAAAGAGTTGAAGAAGGGTCGTTAAAGTCTCCGTCAAGTGTCAAAAAAATGTATGATATTATAAATTTAATTTTTTAATTATGACACTTCTAAAAAGTATTGGATACAAATAATCAGTGATCGAAGATTGGCCAAAGAGTGTCGTGACCAACACAGCACGCTTCTTTCATAGAAGAGTTCATGCTTTTTAGGTTATAAATAAAGGAAATTGAAGATAAGTTAAAAGTTGGCTAATTTGGTCTGATAATGTTATACAGAGATCAGTCAATGCGATAGTAAAAGTATATAGAAAGAGAGAGGCAACGCTACAATTTTTTAGCAAACTAAGTTGCCAGGGTGAAGAGTTGTTTTGGTCGAATCTATCCATTATTATGTTTTTGAAATCATCGTGACATTACATTATAGCCTGGTGACACTGACACGAGAACTGCTAACTCATAAATTAGTTCTGCGTGTAAGGAGCTAAGTTGATCGGTATGGGTTTGTAACTTTTTTTATTGTTTAATTTCACAGTGATTAATTTATGTGGTTAATTTTTTGGGCTTCTCCCAGTAGGGCTCTTGCCCATTTAAATCATAACCAGACCAACTGTGATACTCTCAGTCATAGAATGCTATGTTGAGTTCATCAACTCAATTCCATTCCAAGTTTTTGACTGCCCATCATTATTTATTTATTTTTTATTTTTTTGGGGTCTAGCTACGGTATTTGGAATCGTGAAGTTAGATGCGTTGGTCAGAATATCCTCCGGTCTGGATCAGTACTAAGATGACTCTTGAGCCTATCTGTTTTATCATAAGGTGCACAGTAATGGAAAATCTATTCAACTCTGCATTGGTACTCTTTGAAAATAATCTGATGCAATGGAGATTCGTTTTGGTATGTGAATGGATTGGGTAATGGATTGGATGAACAAAATAAAGTAATAATGAGGTGCTGGGTATCGCATCATTGGAATGGGATGAATACACTTCTTCGTCTAGGGTCTTCTGGAATCAAACACCATAGGGTGTATGGCATCTCATCAAAAAAAACCAGCAAAGGCTACTATATTTCTCTTCCAGCTCATCTATTTCTTCAGAAGAGAGGTTACATTCCTACGTAGAACAACTAAGGTGGTTAATTAATGGTGGGCAGTTCTTAAGAAGTAAGTGGCCTATTAATTTACAAGTGTCTCAAATGGCCCACCGCTTGCAGCTTACTAAGGAGATTACATACTATCATTATTCTTCACATCCATGAACTGAATTTTCAATTCTCTATTCTCTACAATTTTCTTCTTCTTTTGCTATCGTTTTCCTTGTGTTGCATTCAGGCACTAGTTCCTTCATTTGACTGTTGACTACTAAGCTTTGTGGAGCTACTTCCCCCCCCCCCCCCCATATAGAGTTCCCTTAGGTGGCTTGTGATTGCTTCACCGCGTTCTTGTTTAATTGCGAAGTTGTAGACCATAATTAAGAGATTCCCTTCTGAGCTATTTATTTCATCAAACTTCGCATGTGGATCATTGTTGTAGATTGATGAGATTGAACTCCATATTTAAAGATTCCTTTGGTGTTAAGTACTTATTGGAGCCCGTTTTTGCTCTGCAGGATTGGATGATTAAGGTATGCTGGTCTTTTCTGGCAAATGAAGCTGCAGAGGTCCTGTGGTACTGAGCAAATGACATTTCTTGTGAACCCACAGGTATTAGTAAGTTTCGGTGAGAAGATATGTAAATTTGTTTTTGGTGAAGAATGATGTGAATTAGTAGACGGGGATAAGAAGGTTTTGCATCATGTTTTGCATCAACGCCATTATTGAAGGTAACCAAACATCAATTAATATTAAATTCCCTATTAGAAAACATTTTCCTCATGCTTTGGGATATTTGTTTTTGAGGCATAGACCATGGCACTATGCATTAGTCACTATGCATTAGCCACTCTTATCCCACTAATTCAAACTTTACCATTGTCTTTGTCTTTTTTGTTTCCTTGTGCTTTTATCATTTTGCACCGTCCAATTTGGAACCCCATTACATCTACTTCTATAATCCCGGTATCTGCCCATTTTAAACACACAAGGTTTGTGGACTGAGATGATGTATGGTTATGAATCTCTTTCTCTTTTTTCCCCCCTGCATTCAAGCTTGTGCTTATGCATATGACTACGTCATGTTTTTGAGGTAAAACCATCCTTGCTGCTAATAATGGAGTTATATTAGTAGCTGAACAGAGCAGTTGAAACAGAATTGGCAGGTTGAAACTAACACAATTGAAGGATAGGGTTTTTACATGTACTGGTCTAGGTGGATCCTTTGAGCTGCAATAGATGGTTAAGAGGATATTTAGCTCATCTTTGAAGTTTCTCTCACTTGGTACGAGTTTTGGTAGACATTTTTATTTTAGTAGTAGGGATGTGTACAGAAAAGGATTCCCTCAGGATCCCTTTAGCTGCAACACATGATTAAGGGGATGTTTGGCCCATTTCTGGTAGGAGTTTTTGCAGACATTTTTATTTTAGTAGAAGAAATGTGTACATAACATATTTGTAGTCTGATAGGATTCTTTCTGGATCCCTTTAGCCACAGCACATGATTGAGGGGGTGTTTGGCCCATCTCCAAAGTTTCTTTATGTGATAGATGTTTTTGCAGACATTTTAAAAAGAATTCCAAATTCATTAGTAGGGGAAGACTTAACATTTTTAGTAGAGACACATCAACTCCCCAGTTTAAGGTGACGTACCCATGTTGACATGACACGATGTCGACACCAACATGAAATCGGTGTCGGACACACCAACCTATAATTGGACACGGCAAACAAGTGATTGCATTTTTTTTTTTTTAAGATCTAACTATGCAAGGAAATCTGTAGCAGTTGCTACGCAGTATCATTGTTGTTTTGAAAGTTTTGAATATCAAGGTCTCCAAGGTTCTCTCCTTGGGGAAACAAACAATCTTGCACATTGTTTAAAATCTATGACATGTGTCTTGTATTTCTAAAGTCTTGAGCACCAGATAAAATATCTGTGCCCTATATATTGTAATGCATTACACTTGTATTCCTATGCCCATGTTCGTTTTTAGCCCGAGTCCCCATATACTATAATTAAAAAAATTAGTGAGTCCAAGTTTGAAGACATCGAGTTTGACACCAGCATGTGAGTTGGGGTAACATAAGTTGGGATGTGTATAGTAAATATTGGTAATATGAGAGAATCAAGGCGAGGAACGAACCCGCGGAATGAACGATAATGATTTTGGGGGGGGTGGG
>JAOTRH010217287.1:0-10653 GCA_034768845.1 Heliamphora exappendiculata
GAATTTTCAAAGTTTGGTTTTCAAGGTGTTGAAATAGTTTTCTAAAATATCTTTGAATTCTTTTATTTTTGAAATGTTTTTCCAAAACAGCACCCCTCAACCCCGAGTGCGACACATAGAATCTGTGGTCATAATTGATCAACTCGAATAATACTTCAGCTTTCCAAAAGAAACTATTTGTGTCGACTCATATTATTTTTTGTGTCAACTCATAAATCTGTAGGAAGACTCGGTACTTTTGTATTGACTCGTATTACGTTTTGGGTCGACTCACAAAATCTGCAGGAAGACTCGATTTTTTTGTGTCGACTGAACTTCAGTTAGGTATCGACTCAAAGTTTAATTAGTCTTAGTTGATTTGTGTCGACTCATCTTTGCTTTGGTGTCAATTCAAAATTCTATTTGTATCGACTCAAAATGTCTTTTGTGTCGACTCATCTTAGAGTACCTAAAAATATCTTAGGCAAACATGTTAAAGTATCAACTCATGTGCTCAAAGGTGTCGACACACTTAAAAGTATCAAGCATTCTTTACCTTAAGATGTTGACTCAATTATCAATTACGGTCGACACAAAATATTATTTTTCAAGAATACTTAAGTGTCAATTCATTTGATAAATGAGTCAACTCAAATAGCTAAATGTGTTAACTCATTTGTCATTTTGTGTTAATACTATCTTTTTAAAAATATTTAAATATTATTTTTTAAAATCAATTTTACTTAGAAAATGAATTATACAAAATCATCAAAATTTAATTAATTAAGAAAAACCCTTGGACTAACAATATTATCCAATCAATGTGATTTTTTTATATAAATAATAATATTAATGATTCGATCATAAAAATAAATTGGATGTGGCCTCCCACCATAACGCAAAACGCAATGCTATTGAGTCAATATTAGGCGGGGACCACAGTACATTATTAACTTTCTTCGTGAGCATTTCAAACTTTGAACCAATATTGTATGAGCAACTGGTCATGGAATTAGAAGACAATATGAGAGTTCCATTAATGCGACATTTTTACAAACAACTCGATTGCTATTAATCATAGAATTAGAGGACCATATGGCAGTTGCAATGCTTAAAATTTGGGAAAGTAAGGTTAATCACAAAAACGTATCTGCGGTCACAATTGATCGACCAACAATTTTACAACTATGAATAGGCTAGAAATTCAAAATTGGTGTTATTTTTCTTCATAAGCAGAAAAAACACACACACATATAAATTTGACATAAAATCGATCAAAATGGTACATTAGATATAGCAAGATACCTTTTCAAAAGAAACAAAATGTCTTCACGCAGAAAGGGAAAAATCAATCTTTACGCTGGGAAAAATCAAATATATTTTAACCTATTAAGGTACCCGGGCAGTTCAAGGTCATCATTAGGACTAACCGTAAACTCGAAAGTGTGTTCAACTCCCGCTAGAAGCGCTCTGACTTAACTGATACTTATAATTTGTAAATAATTATAAGTATTCGAAGGTTTACGTTTTAGGGACAGGTCCAAAGGATCTTGAGTTAGTTCCTTCGTCATCAAAATAAAAAATCAAATATTTACACAGGGAGGACTACAAACCTTTACACATAAAGGTATTATTGAAACATACTAAAAATAGGACCAGACAAAAAAATGATAAAAATCTATCACGGTCACACATCACCATCTTTCTTTCACAACTAGCTAGAACATAGTATCGTAGTCTGTACCTAACTCTTGCAAAAAGGTTTATACATAAAGGTATTATGAAACATACTAAAAATAGGATCAGACAAAAAAATAATAAAAATCTGTCACGATCACACATCGCCATCTTTCTTTCACAACTAGTTAGAACGTAGTGTCGCAGTCTGCAACTAACTCTTGCAAAAAGGTTTATTAAAGTCTTAGGGTGGTAACCTAATCTTAACTTTGATGTTATCAGCATTAGTTTACTTGTTCTGATCTTGTAAACGTTCAAATTTAGTAAAATACGAATCACACATAAATCAAACGAAAAGTGAAAAATAACAAATAGGATAAGAAGGCCGAAAAGGGAGACTAGATGGGGTTAATATTACCATCACTGTCTCTCTTCCAAGCCAAAGAACTAAAATTTTTATGTAGAGAGAGATTGAGAGAGGCCATAAGCAAATTTATGAGAGATTGGAGTTGAAAATATATAATTTAGAAGGGACAAATTTAAAAAATTTTAAATTTTTTAAAGTTGTGGTTTAAAATTCCAAAATTTCAGTGAAAGCAATGCCCTCTCTCGGCATAACGTTTTGTCTTGGTTTGAATTTTAAGATGATAGCAACCCTACTGACAGCTGATGGAGAGTTCCTAACCATCAGATTTGAATGCTTTTTTTTTCTTCTTTTTTTTTATTTTTTTTTGTTTATCGATATGATAACCTTTTGGACCATATCACTGACGAACCCATGGGTGGATGGGATGCCTACCTAACAATCGAACTGCAACTCTTGGACTTAATTAATGGAGATGGAGATGGAGATAGAATCAATGATCGATTATTTATTTATTTTAAAATTTGATAGGATACCTTGTTGACGCTTTCAATCATCGCGATAGTTTTTTCAATGGACTAGCCTTTGAAGCCCTGACAATTCTTAGGCTAGCTGGCAATTTCATATAATTAAGCTAGCTAGACGACATTTTCATTAATAGCAACTGCAATAATATTCTCAATATATAGGCTCGCTAGCTAATCTTTTATCCGATCAATAAATTTGGTTTGAAATGATTCTTTTGACGTCATTCTCTCTTTACATCTCCCAAATTATTCGTTTCTTAATATTCAGTATAATTGTTTGAATTATTAACTCGTATCAAAGACAGTGACGCACTTACCTTGCTGACTTTGTATTGAAGAGAAGACGATTTTGATCGATTTTGGGTACCATGTATGTGGCATGTGCTTAGAAATAAGGTTTTTCCAAGGGGCTGCGAATTGTGAGCAAGATCCTAATATAAAACCTTAAGTTCTAGCAAGGGTAACAAAACAAAATTGTCTGGCATATTGAGTGCGGTGGGAAATGGAAATCAAGCAATGCCACACTAAGGACTTGGAAGTGCACCTTTTGTCAGCTAGAGCCCACTATTATTGCCTTTTGGGGGCAGCCCACAAATGCAACTATATATATACCCTCTAGTCAGAGTACCCAGGATTCTGGAGATTCTCTTAGCAATTTGCTGTTTTACTTTTTCTTTTCTTTTTTTGTATTTTTGAAGTAAAATGCTAACCGTTGTTTAATAGGCAATGAAAAATGGGTAAATAATATATAAATATTTGTACAAAATAATAGGCTCAATGTATAGTGGTTAGTATGACTGGCTTTTAAAACAACAATGCTACAATGATCATATTACTTATCATTTTATATGTCATCACCTCATTGGTTTATAATGCAAAGAAGCGTATCGGCTAAAAAATGAGCAACACCGAAATTTACAAGGTTGCTTGAATTAGATATACTCTCTCTAATAATAAGCACAATAAACAAGAAAACTCTTAATAAATTTTATTATTCAACAACTGAATGGCAATAATGCCAATACAACTTATTTATAATGATAAAATTCTAAATGAATCAACATACTAAGGAAACTAAATTATATTAAATCTCTAATTAAAAAATTTTCAAAAGATAAAATCCTAGCAAATTCCTAATTAATAGAAAAAATTTCAAAATATAAAATCCTAACAAATCTCTAATTAAAAGAAAATTCCTAAAAATATATATTTGAGATCAACTCAAATTGAAGAGCCTTGGCAGCTTGGTGGTTCACAGCCTCAATATAAGCTCTTCACCTTGTGGTTAACAGTTCGAGTCCTCCCTCTCCCCTTTCTCCCAGCCTCAATATTACTCCCGATTAAAAAAAATGATCAACTCAAACAGACTGCAATACCAGTCCATTCCAAGAGCTAAAGTTATCAAACAGAGCCTAGGAGACATCAGTGGATCCCTCCCCCATGGAAACTACTTGTTTTTGCCCATTTTATCTTACATTTTATCTCTACTAATAAATCTATGTTTTTCCTTTCCAAATCTACCATTGTAAGTGCAGTACAGGAATCTCCCACATTTTGCAACCAACTCCAAATTCTCCTTGAGATTCCAAAACTTTGCATGTATGGTGGAGAATGGCTGTAGCTCATTAATTTGTCATAACAGCTACACAAGTGCACGCTTTTTTTTGACAATGCATAAATGGGGAAAAAATACCAAATTAGAAAATAAGGAATCTCTTTACTTTTGGGAAGGAAAAAGAGACTCCTTGCACTAGGGAGATTCTATTTTTCATTTTTTATCAAAAAAGTTAGAAGATTAAAAAGTATTACAAATTCGACATAAAATCAATTAAAATAGTACATCAAATGCAACAAGACATCTTTTCAAAGAGAAAGAAAGAGAAAAACTCTACGTATAAAAGAAAAAATTTGCACATATAGAGAAACTAAATCTCCACACAAAAGACCACACACCTTCGCATAGAGAAACATTATTAAAACACACTCAAGGATTAACAAATAAACAAAAAGATCAATTACCATAAACTACACATTGTCGCCTTTCTTCTATGGTCAACAAGAATAGCATTGTAGTATCCACTCAACTATTACACAAATATTGTTACATAGCTTTGAATACAATTTGGGTAATAAAATAAAATTGATATAATAAAGTTTAATCTCATTCTACATTATCTATATAAAACATGTTCTTATTAATCCATTCTCTAGTCCTATGTCAATCTGCAATGTGGGTTTAGATTATTCTTGTTCTACCCTTTTAGGTTGGTAACCTTATGTACCTTGGAGTGCTTTGTAACTTTGAAAAAGTATGATACATCTTCTTAAGAGAGTTTTTTTCTTTTGATACTATCTTTTTTTTTTATTTATAAAATATTAATTAAAAAAAATATAGAACTAGAGAATTCCGACCTCATTATTAATCTGTATCCGTTCACAATTCTTGTACTAATTTTATTTTTTATTAATTTCACTTCGTTTATATTGATTATCAAACGAGGCTTTAACATGAAGAGCAAAGAGTTGGATATAATAGGTAAAAGGTTTAACATGGGTAAAATCAGTATTTTAGTAATTTTTAACTAATGATTGGCTACCATAATGAATCGAGTCACCCTTGGAGCATTTCAATCTCAACCTTCTAAAATACTCCAAAAATTGAAGTTAAAATCATTCATAAAAAAACAAGCTGGAATCCTTTTTGTCAATTATTTTTTTGATAATTTTTTTTATTTTATCTTCGAAATGCAAATTATTTTTACCAAGTGTCTTTATGACAGCTATAATTCTTAATAATATTTTTTTCCAATATTTTTCTCTTTATTAAATAATTCTTGGATATTTTTATCAATTGTTTTATTTTTTAATTGTCTTTATTATAAGTCACTATAATTATTTATGTTTATAATATTTTTATTCGTTATTACATAACTTTTAAGCTTAGCACCAAAAAAAATCCAGCCTCTAATTCCTTCCTTAGCTAGTTGACTTGAACTAGATTTGAAAACAACTTAAAAGGTACAAAAACAAAATACTCAATCTAGATTTTTTTAATGAACAAGCCATTAATTTTCTATATCATGTCTAGAAATAAATATAAGATCAAATTGTGAAATCCATAAATCTTCCATGCACTCCAATGAAGATCCTATAATCTCTTGATTTTGTTACTGTAATAGGCTTCCAAATCTGGATGTTTTTTTTCAGAACAGATTTTAGAAAAGAATTGCGGAAAATATGTTTAGTTTGTGCTTTCTTTAGAACTTTTGGTTTCAATTTTTGAAAATATTCATAGAAGTAATGATTATTTTTAGTTTGTTGTGGTCAAATCGGCCTGAAGATTCGCAACTAAAAAATTAAGCCAAATAATAGTTTAAGGAAAATGCTAACTATCGCACAATGAACGATGAATAATAACAAATTTTGACTACTAAGAGTTGAACTCTGACCATTAAATGTTGAACTCTGACTATTTTAAAGTTTAATTTTTATTATTGTTATTCACCACCCAATAGACGATGATTAGTAAGACCGATAGTTTAAAACAAACTTGTTAAAAAGTCATAGTGCTTGGAAAAATCATATATATATACCATTCTCTTTTATATTTTTATTTATTTCAAGTGCTACAAAGAACAAGAAGTAAAATAAATTAAATGATCAAGCTAGTGGGGAATGATAAGAAAAAAAAAAAGAAGAAGAAAAAGAAAAGGAGTGAAGCATCTTTGTAAATGTTCTGAAAAGAAAAGAATTTAGGAAAACCAACCCAAGGGTACCAAATATGGTTTTAAGGAGGTTTGGTGTAGCTAAAATTATATAACTATTTATAAATTTATAAATTATAACTGAAAATATATAATTATGAATCCATGATAGCCGTGCATTCAAATGTTTATTATAGTTATAAATTTGTAGTTTTAAATGCTTATTATAGTTATAAATTTATGATTTTAAAAACTATAATCATACTTGTTAACTTTTTAAGATCTTTTGGTAAATTATAAGTTACAAGTTTTAAAATAATTTCTAACAAATACCTCCTTTAAAAGAAGGTGAAAAGAAGGTGAGCACTATTAAATCACCATAAGATGTCAAAAAAGTACTTTCACAATCGAAAATAATAAGAAATATTTCTTGTTTTGACTTCTTTTTTTTTTTTAGGTAAAAGAGATTGTTGGATATTTAATGATATAAGAATATTGACTAAGTTAGTGGTAATGGAATAAAATTTAACAAATTAATTAAACTTTTACATGAGACATTGCTTTATATTGTTTCTAAATTTTCATCGATCATTCGGAACTTTGGAAGATTAATTAGAAATTATCAATGATATATAATACTGCACAATCACGATCAAAATGTTATTTAAATATTCTCTCTTTTTCTCTTCTTGACCTAAATTTTGTTCCTTTTTTCTTATTTTGTACATTCTTTTACTGTGTAAATAATAGATTATTTGAATCACGAAAACAATAAATAAATAAATAAAAACAAGGGAAGAAGTTCGATAGAAAGTGAAAGCATGCATCATTGTAATCAGACATCTTCACTATAACCTTTTCAAATGACTCGCGAAGATTTTTTCGATCTGGCTAATGATTTCTTTTCTTTTTTCTTTTCTTTTTTTTTGAATATTTTAGGGTGTTCGATTGGGCAAGCTTACACACGGTTCGATTAATTTTGTAGAGATCAATTCCACTGCTCACTACAAAAACTTCATTAAAATCGAAGTAAAACTTTTTATCGAATAACCTCATAAAGAAGTCAACGTTCTTTAAAAAAAATCTTCATTTATTGCCCATGTTGGGAAAAAAAATTTATTTATTTATTTTTGCTTAATTTCTTTTTAAGAGTTAGATATTTTATCGTTTCATCAAAATTAACACTTTTTTAATTTCTCTCATCGAAACGAGACGAAAAAATAAAATTGAACAAAGAACATGTTTACTATTTTTTAGGGAGCACCACCTCAAGATTTACCATAATTAAATTCCAGGAAAGTAAATTATTATTTGTTTTAGTGGCTGTAGTGTCCCTATTGTGATGTTGAGAGGGATTTGGCTATATATATATATATATGTGTGATACTCCGTCTTATATAGCAATATAGGATAGAAATTAAGTTTAATATATAAATTAATTTATGAACTATTACTAATAATTTAAACTTACGTATTTTGGAACGCATTGTTATGCTCTTAGTCCAATTATTGGACCATTAGTTACTTGTATCGTTACAAATTGTTTAAGAATCAACTTTAATCCTATGTTCGTAGCAATGTGGATAAAGGAGTATAAGTTTTCAAAAAGCGATAGAGGTCCCAAAATTGTATATCTTGCATACACTAATATGCTTCTATTTATATCCCAATTAGGAAAATAACTTGAATCACATCGCGTCTTTGAGTTGGGACAATTATGATACTTTATCCCATATCAATAAAAGATAGAAATTAAGTCTAATATATAAAGAAATTTATGTACTATTATAAATAACTTGAATTTAAACATTTTAAACCACGTTATTAAATTTTTATTTAAATTATTATATTAATAATTTACTTGAATCGTTACGCTATATTCAATTAATACACATCCATGCTTGAACAAATGGTCGATCTCACAACTTAACTCTCATTGCTATATCACCCGCATAGCAATGAAAATTTTAGGCAGTTTTTGGATTGTTTAGGTTAGCAAAAAATTAAGGCTTTTCTAAGAGAGACATTAGAATTGAACTTAAATTAATTCTAATGTCCTACTTTGCTAAATATGCAAGTATAATGGATGTGTGTCCTCTTGAGATGAATTGAAAGTGTTCTGTCTAAGACGAGTTATTCGATAGTCTCGAAATAATTATTTGGTAGTCTTAGAATATTATATGAATTTAAAGTGCTCTCACTACTATAATTACGGTTTCTAAATTGTGATCTATGAGGGTGTGATTAAAAGTTTTTTTTTATTTTTAATCATGATTTTTACCCATGATTAAAGAGTTAACAAAATTATAATTAAAAAACTGTGATGAACATTTAAAAACAAATGCGTTCTGTGTTTTAATATCGATTTTTTGGTAAAACTGTAATTAATTGTTTTTTAGAAAAGAGCATAGTTTTACTGCATAATGAAATTATTTTTAGTTCTCACTTTTTAACCGTGATAAAAAAAAACATGAAAAGATCTCATTTATTTTTATAAAACTGTTATATTTATTAAATAAAGATCTTAGTTTGCCTTATATTACCTAAGTACATGGTACTTTTATCTAATCAAGTAGGAGTGTAAACGGATCGAATTAGTTTAGTTTTTAACATATTACCTAAGTATGTGGTACTTTTATCCAATCAAGTAGAGTGTACACGGATCGAATTGGTTTAGTTTTTAACAAATTCAAAAATCGAACAGTAACTAACGATTTGCATAAATTTTGTAATTGATCTGAACTGTTAGGCCTAGTATAACCAAACTGAACCGAACTGTTAGCCCTAGCATAACCAAACTGAACCGAAACTGATCAGTAGGTGGAAATTAAAGGTTGGTGTACCAAGAGAAAAGCCCATATGCAAACACTTATTAGGCCAAACCCAATAACTACTTTGACAACATAAGTTATCCCAATTGATTTTTATGAGGTTTCCTAAAGCCCATTACAACACTTATGGACCAAATGGGCCAAGACGACCAAGACAATAGACGAGGGGCCAGAAGCACGACCAGGTTTGTGCCTGACGCAACCCAACTCCAATTGCAGCCCAACTTCCTTGAGTGGGCTTCTCCTTTATTAGTACTATTGGGCCAGACCCAAGAACTCCAATTGCAGCCCAACTTCCTTGAGTGGGCTTCCACCTTTTATCTATATTACTATTGGGCCAGACCCAAGAACTATTTGGACCAAAACCATAAACATATAGTGATAATTGTAGCTGGGTCATATTTTAAAGACTTGATTAGAAATAAGTCCTAGTTATTATTTATCTATTCTATTAAATTCTATTTTTAAATTATTTTAAAATTATGATTTATTCTACTCCCAATTTATTAAAACTATATATATCTATATAATTGTATCCATAAATTTAATGCACATAATGGAAAACTTTTTGAATGGTTTGAATATCTCTTTTGATTGATTTGTTTGCTTGATAAGTGTGGTTTTGTCATTAAATATTATATTATAGAAAATAAGAATTTTTTTAATATAGGTAAGAAAAAGACAATTTCTATTTTTAATATTTTCATTTTATCATTTCATATTTTCAATGTGAAAAGTCATATCTAGCTTCATGTTTATTTCATAAAAAATTGATCATTTTTTCAGTATTGTTTGATTAATGAAAAAATTTTATCATTCGATATTCTCGTTAGTACCTAGGTACATTTCTTTTCATCTCTATTTACACTATTTATTAATGTTCTCATTTTCTGGAACTTAACTCTAGCATCGGATTGAAAATTAGTTCTTATTTTCTAATTAGTTTTTATGTTTGTTTGATTGATTAGTGAACTTTACTATTTGGTATCCTAAATAGGTTGTACGCTTTTTTTATTTTTATTAGCACTTTTTGCTAATGTTCTCATTTTTTGCAACAAAATTAAGTATTTGTATTTCTTGTCTAGTGAGATTTCATTTTTTTTTGTTAAGATTTTCTCTACAATCTTACTAAGATCTCATTTCTATTTGGTAGTTGTTATTTTAAGATACGTATATTTGTATATATTAGCTTTGTACGGATAAATCTCTCACATTGAAGGAGATTTAGATATGTTATTTTAAAATAAAACTTATTATAATATTGATTTTTTAATAGAATTTATTTCTAAACAGGCCACTAAATAAGGACTTATAGTTAAATTACCCATGTATAAATTCGAGTTCTCCTAGTTTCAGAGTCTTTCCCAGGGACAAGCACCTCTTAGTTCTTTTCCTTGTCCTATGATTTCTTTTTTTATCAATAATGGTGCTAATTCTTCGAATCGCCCTATGAGATCCGAGTTTCATATGAGATATCAAATAAAGGATTAGAATGGGCGTCGAAATCTTTCCGATGGGATCCCCTCCGACACTAAAGTTAGATTTTCCGATTAAGTGGAAAGCAAGTTAGA
>JAOTRH010217298.1:0-10653 GCA_034768845.1 Heliamphora exappendiculata
GTTCTATTGCTCAAATCAATCTCAAAAATCATCAAGCTCACATTTATTGCTGCAACTCATGTTCTTGTTCCTCATTTTTCTTTACCCTCTCATTTATTGTAAATTAATATTGTAAAGAGAGTAAGTGTTCTTCATTTATTACATCTAATTTATTGTAATCAATGGTGAGTCACCATTTTAGCTTTTCAGTGAGTGAGCGAAACTCATCAAAGAAGAGTTCAAGAGACATTAGAAGAAAACAGATACTTGTTTTTATAGGTTGCTCTTGAAGTTGAAATAAGCTTGTGAATGTGCCCATAAACATTTAGATAGCTCAAGTGAAGACTTGAAGCTTGTAAAGGCTTGGAACATGCTCGTGAAGTATTCTGAATAGTAAAAATGCCCAAGGGAGATCTTGAGGAGTGGATGTAGATTAGGATAAAGCCGAACCACTATAAATTTCTGGTGTCTGACTCTATTTATCTATCTCTCATCTTTTAATATTTACATTGCTTATTTATTTGTATATCTTGCTTTATTACAATATTAAAAGGTTTTTAAAAATAATTTTTAAATTATTATTTTTTAAAAGACCCAATTCACCCCCCTCTTAGGTTGTCTAGATCTAATAGTATCTAATTCGGGGTCAAATGTCGGTATGACATTAAATGTTGAAGCTCGGGGTAGAGGTAATGACAAGAATCAGAACATGGGCAGGTTTAAATCCAGAAGAAGCAAAAACAAGTCCAGGTCGGGGCGGCAGACTGAATGCTAGGGTTGTGGCAAGACTGGTCATATCAAGAAAAACTGTAGGGAGCAGAAGAAAAAGGTTGACGGTGAGTCAGCCACTGCTATGACAGAGAACGTCCAAGATGCCTTGCTCCTATCGGTTGATAGCCCTATTAATTCTTCGGTGTTGTATTCAGGAGCACTCTTTCACACAACGGCACACCAGGAGATTATGGACAATTATGTTGCCGATGACTTTGGCAAGGTATATTTGGCAGACGGAGAGACTTTACACAACGTGGGTACGTGCAACGTCAGAATCAGAGTGCCGAACGGGTCAGTGTGAAAGATACATAAGGTATGGCATGTACATAAATTGATGAGAAATTTAATTTCAGTTGAACAGTTAGACACTGAAGATCATTCAGTGACTTTTGTTGGTGGCACATGAAAAGTCACCAAATGTGCTCTGGTAGTGGCTCGATGAACGAAGACGGGTACCATGTACATGACTACTAGTACGAGGAATACAGTGGCATTGGCAAATAGCAGTTCAGACATGAGCTTACGACATCAGAGCCTGGGGCACATGAGCGAGAAAGGGATAAAAATTCTACAGTCAAAAGGCAAGTTGTTGGGTTTGAAGTTTGTAGAATTTGATTTGTGTGAGGGTTGCGTCTTCGGGAAGCAGATGAAGGTTAGTTTTCTGGAAGGCAGCAAGACACCAAAGCCAGAAAGGCTAGAATTGGTGCACACAGATTTGTGGGATCCTTTCCCAGTTGCATCTCTTGGAGGCTCGCGGTATTACGTGACATTCATTGACGACTCCACCAGGAAGATATGGGTCTACTTTCTGAAACACAAGTCTGATGTGTTTGATACTTTTAAGAAGTGGAAGGCTCTAGTTGAAACTGAGACCGGATTGAAGCGAAAGTGTCTGAGGTCAGACAACGCAAGTGAATACACAGATGGGAGATTTAGAGATTTCTGCGCAGCTAGTGGAATCAGGTGAAAAAATACCATTCTAGGAATGCCACAGTAGAATGACGTGGCTGAGCGGATGAACCGAATACTGAATGAGAGAGCTAGAACCATAAGACTGCATTTTGGGTTGATGCAGTGAATACAACAGCTTACCTTCTGAATTGAGGACGGTTAGTACCGTTGGGATTCAGAATTCCATAAGAGGTTTGGAGCAGAAAGGAGGCAAACTTATCTTTTTTGAAAGTCTTTGGTTGCACGTCCTATGTTCATGTTAGTGCTGATGCTAGAAGGAAATTGCAACCAAAGTCTAAAGTCTGTTATTTTATTGGATATGGTGATGACGAGTTTTGCTATCGATTTTAGGATGACAAGAACCGAAAGATCATCAGAAGTAGAAATGTGGTGTTCAATGAACATGTGTTGTACAAGGATAAGTCAAAGGCTGAGACAGACAATGTGTTGCCAGAGATGAAGAAATTCGAGTTCATTAACTTGGATGAAATTTCTGATAGAGCCAAATAAAACGGGGATGAGGAAGAAAAAGAAAACGTGAATCCACAGGTGAAACACAGTACGCCAGTAACTACAGTCAGGAGGTCTTCCAGGAGCATCAAACCACCACAGCGGTTTTCACCGTCCCTATTCCACATTATGCTCACTGACAGTGGTGAGCCAAAGAGTTATGCAGAAGCCTTACAGACCGAGAGTTCGATGAAGTGGGAGTCAGCAATGAAATATGAGATGGATTCTCTGCTAACAAACCAGACATATGAGTTGACTAGATTGCCAGCTAAAAAGAAGGCTTTGCACAACAAGTGAGTATACAGAGTGAAGGAAGAGCATGATGGCAGCAGTCGCTACAAGGCAATGTTAGTTGTCAAGGGATTTCAGTAGAAGGAAGGAGTTGACTTCACTAAAATATTCTTTTCGGTTGTAAAGTTGACAACTATCAGAATAGTACTGGGAATTATAGCTGTAGAGGATCTATTTCTAGAGTAGTTGGATGCCAAGACTGCGTTCCTTTACGGTGAGTTGGAAGAAGACATATACATGTGCCAACTTGAGGGATTTATAGTAAAAGGTAGTGAAGATATGGTCTACAAATTAAAGAAGAGTTTGTATGATCTGAAGCAAGCTCCAAGACAGTGGTACAAGAAGTTTGATAGCTTCATGCAGAGTACTGGGTTTACTAGACTGGAGGCAGATCATTTGTTATGTCAAGAGTTTTGATAACTCATATATCATTCTGCTGCTGTACGTAGATGATATGCTCATTGTCGGGCCGTGCATCGAGGAGATCAACAAGCTAAAAAACCAGTTATCAAAACAATTTGCCATGAAAGATTTGGGAGCTACCAAGAAAATTCTTAGGATGAGGATAGTCAGAGACAGAGCCGTAGGAACCGTGAGACTATCTCAGGCAGAATATATGAAGAAAGTGCTGAGCAGGTTAAACATGGATGGTGATAAACCTGTCAGTACACCATTAGCTAGCCATTTCAGGCTAACTAAGGATCAGTCTCCAAGAACAGAAAAGGAGCAGGAGCACATGAGCAAGGTTCCTTATGCATCGGCTATTGGTAACCTATGTATGCTATGGTCTGTACCAGACCAAATCTCATACATGCAGTGAAAGTAGTCAGCAGATACATGAGCAATCCAAGGAAGCAACATTAGGATGCTGTCAAATAGATTTTGAGATATTTGAAGGGGACAATAGATACGTCCTTGTATTTCACGAGGACATAACTAAAATTGTAGGGCTATATGGATGCAGTCTTATCAGGCGATGTTGACAGTAGGAAGAGCACCACTGGGTTTGTCTACACTTTGGGGGCACAGCAGTGAGCTGGGCTTCAAAGCTGCAGAAGATTGTGGTATTTTTTACGACAGAGGCAAAGTATGTTACAGTGGCAGAGGCTGGTAAAGATATGGTTTGGTTACAGGGTCTCTTGGATGAGTTGAGTAAGAAGGTTGATAAAGGAATGCTCTACAGTGATAGCCAGAGTGCTATCTTTCTTGCCAAAAATCTAGCATTCCACTCGAGGACGAAGCACATACAGGTGCGGTATCACTTCATTCGCTCTTTACTGGGCAGCAATCAGTTGAATCTTGAGAAGATTAGCGGGGCAGAGAATCCAGCTGATATGTTGACAAAAAGCGTCAACATTGACAAACTGAAGTTGTGCTCGGCTTCAGTTGGTCTTCAGGGATAGAAGATAGGAGGTTGGGTCACATAGGTTTGAGTATTTGTTTTGATGGTTTCAAGGCGCTGGCAAGGTTTATGGGATTTTTCAATGCTTGGAGTGGTTTTACTTTAAGTGGGAGAATTGTTAAGATCGGTGAAGAAAAACCATTAAAAATAGTAGACCGATCGATTGGTGGTGAGATCGATCGATCGGTGGTGTCTACAGGTGAGAAACAGAGAACAGTGTAAGACTGCTTGATAGACCGATCGATCTGTCTTTAGACTGATCAATCCCTCTATGAGACTGATCGATCGGTTTATGTAGAATGTATTTATAAGCTGCTAAGGTTGCAGCAACCGCCAAGGTTTTTCATTATTGTTCTCCTATGATATTTTGTAACCTCTCTCCAAGAACATCTTCTCTTTCTTGTAACCTCCATTCAATAGAGAAAGTGTGTGATCCCGTGGACGTAGGCACAACTTACCGAACCACGTAAACCTTGTGTTTGTGCGTGGATTGTCTCTCTTTCTCTCTTCTGCGTTTTTATTCCGTGATTGTGTGATCGTGGTTAATCTTGAGAGGGATTAGTTATCGTGTTCTAATTCCCAACATGTGGGTGTGGTGGCATGATGGTGGTAAAGAAATTATGGAAGGTGGTGGTGGGGAAATAGTCTCAGCATAGGGATAGTGTCTTGAAAGTGGGTGTGGGATGAGAATGCGGTAGTTACGGGGTTGGAATGGTGGTAGTGATGGAATTATAACGGCATATGTCAATTTTTGTGTATTAGTAAATATAAATTCAGTTCTAATTAAGTAAAAAATTTACTACATAAAATTATCTATAATTTTAAAAGGCATTTAAAATTTTAAGTAATGTTTATTTTAGTTATCAAAAGAACTTAATTTATTTTCACTTAATTCATTTAGCATCAAGTGCTAAATTGTGTTATCAAATAACCTCTTATAATTAAAATTACAGGGACTTAGTACTAACAAATTTAATCCCATATATATGTTGAATTTTTGGTGACCCCGAAATAAACTTTTGAAGGGATTGTTTTTTGCCATAAGGGTAGAGTTACGGCCACGTGGTGCACCAAGTCTCCTTGAAATCAAATGATATCATAGATTCCGTAAACTTGGTAATGAAATCTCACGTGATCGTGTATCTCTTAAAAAGCTTGGGGCACCATTTGACCATATTCCCTTTAATAACGAATATTTTGATAGATCCCATCGCAGGAAATTTCAATCTCACATTGCCAGCGATAGCAATCTCATATTGCAGTAGATGCTGGGTCGGTGGTTGAGGTATGCCAAGCATGAATGTGACACATAGCCAACGCGTTTACTAGTTGAGCTAATTATTGGAGTTAATTTCAAGTTTATAGGATTAGTTTTGGCGGTTCAAAATTGAGGTAATTTACATTTAATTGAATTAGGCTAAGTGGGAGATATCTTAGTTAATAAAAAAATGACACACACAAATTAATACTCAAAAAGTAAAATAAAATGCTTTTTTTGTCAAGTTTTGCTATATGCATTTTCTGGAGGTACCTCTTTTACATGTGGTGGATTATACGTAATTGGAGAATTCATTCTATGTGAAATGGATGTATTTAAATTTGTGCACTTAATATATATATATTTTTATTTATTATGGTATTCAAGTCAATTTACTCGCATTTTGACTAATACTTGAAAAAATAATTCCACTATTTACCAATAGTAAATTCAATTAAAAGCGAGGCAAAACACTCTACATATAAAATAGTCTCACAAAAATTACTTGAATGAAATGAGAATCATATTGGCTGGTGGAATCAAAAACTACTTAACCGCACTGGAATTAAAGCCATTCCAATTTATTAGGAAGAATTTAACTATAATAAATTGAAGAGAGAGAGAGAACTTACAAAACCAAAAGCTTCTGTCTCTCTTTATTTGAATAATTAAGTGTATATTAATAAAAAATAAATATACAAAAATAAACTCGATATATACCCGAAGAACCAACAAAATAATGGTAAAAAAATCACTAAAATACAAAATCATAACAAGTTTAGAAACTTTCACATACCGAGAGCTAGAAACAACTTACTTTTTTTTGAACGGGCAGAAACAACTTACTTCTTCTTATTTAAACACGATTTTCTAAACTTATTGAAAAGAATTAATTTTTTTTCTAACAAGTTTAAATATCTCAATTCTTTTTCAAAAATTCTTCTCATTCTCGCTATTTATCGGCGAAATTATTCAATAGCCAACAAAGTTTCTTCTTTCTTATTTTGACCGGTACATATTCATCATCTTAATTGTGGTAATACTGATGCCGACAAAGGTTTGATGATCGATTCCCTTTCAAACATATATATAATTGAAATTGCATGTTTCGAATTCAAATTAGTGCGATATGGTTCTAGAAAAATGTAGCAAACATGGACTTAATTGCACCGTATTGTTTCTCATACTAATACGGATGGTAATTTTCTGATTTTTCTCCCATTTTGTACCAATTTTTATCGTCTCATTTTGTATGGGTTCTTTTATCCCATTAAGAAATGGGCAAGGGGCTGTGTTTGCTTTTTGCCCGGTTTCCTTAGATAAGTTAAATATATTTTATATACAAATATATATATATAATTTTATTTTTTAACAATATAGTAGACTAAAATAAAAAAAAATTATACTTATTTTTTTATTTTTATCTTTTTTTTAATTTTAATCAGTGATCAATATTATTATTTTAATATTCTATTATGTTACTTTTTTATTAATATTAATCTCTTTTAAAATTTAAAAACATTTTTTATTATAGCCCCGACACTACCTTGCCCCGCTACTTTTTCAATTATTTTCTCTAACCTGTCCCTATTGCCATTGAGTCATATGAAAGATCACTATAATCCTTCCAAATAAAAAAAAAAAAAAAAAATTGTGTATAGTTGAAGGGAAGATACTGTGACGCGTTAACACGTAGAGAAAATGACTGAGATTACATGAAATTCCACCCCCACATTATTAGGAGATATTAAGGATATGTTTGGATTAAAAAGTTAAAGTGATTTTTTATTGGAGTTTTTTTTTGTTTTTCTTGAATTTTTTTATATTTTAATTTAAATTCTTTTCAAGTTCCTTGTGATGAGATGATTAAAAACCTACTTAAGTTGACTTTTTTGGTCTTATATGAATTTTTTTAAAGTTTTGATTAAAAAATTTTATTTTTCTATTTTCTCGTTACGGGAGGAATCCACAATACACTTATTTGAAATAATATTTAAAAAAATCCATTACAGGTGAAAAAAAATCATAAAAAAAATAGTACAAACACATGTTAAATAAGTTTATATAAGAAAATTTATACATTAGTTCTAGTAATTTAAATTTAAGTTTTCGAGGCTTGTTATTAGGTTTTTCTTTCTAACTCATTAAGTAGTGTGATATCTTGATACTTTATTTTACATTGATAGAATATAAAAATTAAGTTTGATATATAAAAAAATTTATAGACTGCCACTAATAACTCTTTATTCAATTTATTTTATTCAATTTATTTTATTCAATTTATTGCGTCAGTAATCTCCTTGGGTGATTACAAATGATATCAAAATTAATTCGGTCTTATTAAGGGTTTCGGGTAATATAGATAGAAGAGTAGAGACTCCGGACGTAAGTACGTAAAGGCTCCAAGATTGTATACCTTGTGCAAGTTAATGAGTTGTTCTGTATTCGTTAATAAGTTGATGTCAACATCTTAATTAGAGAAAGACTCTAAATCACATGACGAGGCGTCATAGATTTAAGTGAAAAATATTATGATACTTTATCTTGTATTAACGAAAAAAATTTAAGTCTTGAATATAAAAAAATTTATGGGTTACTACTTAGTAACTTAAGTATTTTTTACCTTCGTTGGTAGGCTCTTATTGGATCAGTGATTTACTTTTTATATCGATATAAGTGGGATATGAAAAATAACTTTGGTACATAATAAAATGTTGGTGTAGGATTAAATTATTTAGTCGTGTTGTTAGGTTTTATTAAAGTTATTAGACAAGTAGTATACTTAAATCGTTACAAATACTATTAAAAGCAATCATAGTACCATAAATGACTCTATGTTAGCAAAAATGGAAAAGTAGAAGCTTTGAAGAAAGATAAAAGAATCGAATTTGCATACTTTGTCCACTCTAATGGGTAGCTTTGTGTTACTAATGAGCTCCTATTCACAATATCAACTAGTGAAACGGCTTGACCCATGCAATAAGAATGTCGTACATTTGAGTAAAAGATATTATGATATCCTATTAAACATAAGTTAGATATAAATTATAAATCTAATAAATAATAAAGCACATGAACTAATAAATGCTATTAATTAACTTAGGCGCAATTTTTTTGATCGTGCTGTTAAATTCTTTATTTAAGGTATTAAGGCAATAGTGCAACTTAATTGAATCGTTACAAATAATAATAGATTTAAACACCACGTGCAAAATTAATAGATTTTTCTGTATTCGGTAATAAACTATTATTAACAACATCTACATATTCATAGTATTCATTGTAAACCCTCAAAAAACTAATTCAATTTAGAAGAAGCTTAAGACTTTAAGAGCTAATGCATTTTCACTCTATCACATAAATCATAAATTCCTTCTACTTATTCTTTGAAATAATTCAAAGGAAAACAAAAATACATTTAAAGGGAAATCAAAGCTTGGACAGGGTGTAAAGGGTGTGGGATCAAAATTACAGGACCACATGTTTCTGAAAAAAACGTACAAAGCCAGTGGGCAGTGGCCAGTGGGATTGTGCTTAGAATATCCTTTTGCATGGAAAAGAGACCTGACTTCCCAACGGCTATAAATCTTGTTGAAATCTCCTTTGAGCTCATTCATCATCATCGTCGTTGTTCTCGTTCTCGTTCTCGGATGAAGAAGGAGCTAGCTAACTAGAGTGTGGATGCATTACTGGGCAATTCCTCCTTTGGCAGGTAGCCACTGAGTACTGACTTGTTGTTATGGGTGTTTGGAACCGTAAAATTAATAATTATATACGGTAGCTTGTACCAAAAATTATGAGCAGTGGTGTTTGTAATTGCTTAAATTAATAACCTACGGAATGTAACTTGTGGTAAAAATTATGAGTATTTGATAAAAATTGTAATTTATTGTTGAAATAAAAAAAAATAATTATAATTTGTACCTAAAGTTGTGAATGTTTAAAAAAAATTATAAATTATACTTAAAATTAATTGTAGGAATCTAAAATCTAATAGCACTAGTTTTGTCAAACACCCTTGTATTTGATAATATGTTAGCTTGTAGTTAAGATAAAAAAAATAATTATTATAACTTATAGCAAAAGTTATAAATATTTAAAAATAAATATAATTTATTATTAAAATTAGTAATAAAAAATTATGAGCTAACCCAAAAACCTTTTGCCAAACACCTACTTAAGGTCACAAGAGTAAGAAAAAAAAAGTAGTGTGCTTACTGCCAAAGGAGATTTGCCCCGCAATTCACCTGTACGTTCGTGCATTGCACTCCTCCCTTGCGCATTTGATATGCTCCAACACGTGGTAAACTCTTTTAGCTTGCATTTGTTTTGTTTGTTTTATCAATTGTTTTATATTTTTATGGAATTTTTCAAGTATTAGTCTTAAATGTCTCTGGTCATGAGAAATTGAGAAAATTTAAAAACAAAATGATCAAAAAAAGTGCAGACAAATTAAGGGTATGTTTGGGATGTCTTAAAAGCTTGATTTTTAAGATGTATAATTTTCTAGAAAAAAATGAGAAAGACAATAAAAAATTAGATTGTTTGGGATAATTTTTTGTAATAATTTTTTTTTGCTTTTTATTAAAATATTTAAAATACCTTTATTTTTAATTTTTAAGTTGTAGTAATTGAAAAATATTAGCACGATTTTTTTTGTTTTTGTAAGGAATGCTGACTTTTTTATTTTGAAAAAAGAAATTAAGGTATTTGAGACGTGTATAAGTTTTTTTTCCTTGAATTAAAAGATAAAAAAAGTTAGTTGAATTTTTGAAAAACCAAACAGTATGAATTAAAAGATGATATTTTTGTAAAAAAAAAAAATCAGCTTAAAAGCTATTCCAAACCGGCAAATGACAAAAAAATATATAAACCTAGTTTTTGGTAAACTTTTCTTTATATTAACTCAAATCGCAATCCGCAATACTTCTTAAATTTATCAGGTTAGAAACCTAAAAAGTATAATATTTAACTAAAAATTAAAAACAAGACATCCATAAAAAAAAAAGGATAAGTTGTTTAAAAAAAAACCCTATACCAAACAAGGACATTACTTGATTTTTTATTTGAAAAAATATAAATGCACATAATTTGACAGGTTTAGCCAAGGAGCACTCATATGGTTGTAGGACCTACACTGCTGTGGAACCCACAGCCATGTGAATGATTTGTAACTAAATCTATACAATTCTTTTCATTGGGCATATCATATAAAAGAGAAACACTAAATGCTACATGCACATGATAGATTTGCACAAATACTGTTATAAATAGTGTAGGTTGTAACTCGTCAGGATAGCACAGCGGTTTAAGGTCATCATTGGAACCAGCCGTAAATTCAGAGGTCTTGTGTTCGACTCCCGCTTGAAGCGCCCTGACTTAACCGATACTTGTAATTTGAAGGTGATTGCAGGTATCCGAAAGTTTACGTCTTAGGGGTGAGTCCAAAAGACCCTGCCTTGAAGTGATTCTTTCGTCATCAAAAATA
>JAOTRH010217309.1:0-10652 GCA_034768845.1 Heliamphora exappendiculata
ATCATAGTCCTCTAGTTGTTGTTTCATCCAAAGAACTTGTGCACAATAACTACCAGCTGCTATGTACTCAGCGTCGGGTGTAGACAAGGCTACTGAGTTCTATTTTTTGCTAAACCAAGAGATTAGTGAGTGTCCTATGAATGGACATGTTTTACTTGTACTTTTTCTATCCACTTTACATCCGACAAAATCAGCATCTGTATAGCTAAATAACTGAAAGGCTATTCCTCTAGGACAATATAATCTTGGGTTTTGTATACCTAAGAAGTATCTAAAGATGCACTTAATGGCGGTCACATATGATTCTTTAGGATTAAATTGAAATCTAGCACACATGCATACACTAAACATGATATCAGAACAGCTAGCAATTAAGTATAGTAGATATCCAATTATAACTCTATAGTGTTTTTCATCTACTACTATACCATTTTCGTCTTTATCAACCTTTGTTGTAAGACACATCGAGGTTCCCATGGGTTTTGCTTTTAGCATGTCAAACCTCTTCAATAGGTCCCTTGTGTACTTAGTTTGATTGATGTAGATTCCTTCTTGTGTTTGCTTGATTTAAAGTCCAAGGAAGTAGTTGAGTTCTCCCATTATACTCATCTCAAATTCTCCCTACATACACTTAGCAAAGTCTTTTTACAAAGAGATTCATTAGTTGCACAAAAAATAATGTCATCTACATAAATTTGGACAACTAACATATCATTTTCTTGAGACTTGATGAAAAGAGTTGTATCAATTTTTTCTCTTGAAAACTCATTTTCAATCAAGAATTTTTTAAGCCTTTCATACCATGCTCTAGGTGCTTTCTTTAAATAATAAAGAGCCTTGGTAAATTTGTAAACATTGTTTGAAAAATCTAGATTTTCAAAGCTAAGAGGTTGTTTCACAAAAACTTCCTTTGAGATAAAACTAATTAAAAAGGCACTCTTGACATCTATTTGATAGAGTTTGAAATTTTTAAAGGATGCAAAAGTAAGCAATATCCTAATGGCTTCAAGCCTAACTACAAGAGCAAAAGTCTCATCAAAATCGATGACTTCTTCTTGATTGTAACATTGGGCTACCAATTGAGCATTGTTCCTAAGAATGACTCCATTCTCATCCATGTTATTTCTAAAAACACATTTTCTGCCAATGATGGAGTGTTCCTTAAATCTTAGGATTAAAGTTCAAACCTTGTTTCTTTCAAATTGGTTTAGCTCTTCTTACATAGCCAAGGTCCAAAACTCATCGTTTTTAGCTTCCTCAAAATGTTTTGGTTTAGTCTGGAAAAGAAATGCTAGATTACCACAAACATTATGTAAAGAAGATCGAGTTTTGACACCTTGAGATGGATCACCAATGATAAGATATTTTGGGTGACCATGAGCATACCTCAACTCTTTTGTCAAATTTGAATTTTCTGGATTTGAAGGTCCAGCAGCCTGTTGAATTTTATTTTGTTGAGAATTTAAAGCTTTCTCTTGATTTGGCTCATCTTGGTCTTTAATGAAGATATCTACAACACATTTTTCTATGTCAATCAAGTAATCTTGACAAAATTCTTTTGAAAAACCAAGGTTAGTTTCATGAAAAGTAACATGTATAGATTCTTCAACAAGTAAGGTCCTTTTGTTAAAAACTTTATAAGCTTTACTAGATAAAGATTATCATTAGAAAATACCTTCATCAGATTTTGCGTCAAACTTGCCCAAAAGTTATTTGTTGTTGTTCAAAACAAAACATTTGCACCCAAATATGCAAAAATAGCTGATGTTAGATTTTCTTCCATTCCATAGCTCATATGGGGTTTTCTTGAGAGAAGCTCGTATCATGGCTTTATTCATGATAAAATAAGCTGTGTTGACAGTCTCGGCCCAAAAGTATCGTGGTAAATTATTTTCACAGAGCATGGTTCTAGCCATTTCCTCCAATGTCCTATTCTTCCTCTTAACAACTCATTTTTGTTGAGGGGTTCTAGGAGTAGAAAAGTTATGGTTAATATCATTTTCATCACAAAATTTTTCAAAATTTTTATTTTTATATTCTCTACCATGATCACTTTGGATACTTGTGATTTGAAAACTTTTTTTATTTTGAACTCTCCGAGACAATTTTGTAAATGAGACAAAGGTTTCGTCCTTATGAGTTAGGAAAAGCACCCAAATATGTCTAGAGAAGTCATCAATAATAACAAATGCACATCTCTTGCCTCCAAGGCTTAGAGTCCTTGTTTGACCAAATAAGACCATGTGCAATAGTCGTAAGGGCCTAGAAGTTGAAATCTCATTTTTAGAATGAAAAGAACTTCTAACTTGTTTACCTTGTTGACATGCATCACGCACTGTCTTTTTCAAATTTGATTTGGGGTAATCCAATCATTAATTTCTTTTTTAAAAGTTTAGAAATCAAGTTCATGTGTGCATGTACAAGCCTTCTATGCCACAACCAACTATTATCACTCAAGGCAACTAAGAACCTGATATCATTTTTAGAAAGGTTATTTAGATTGAATATATAAACATTTTCATGCCTATTACCTTCAAAAATAACTTTGTTATTGGTTGAATATTCAATAACAGACTAGCATGATCAAAGATAACCTTGTGGCCTTTGTCACAAAGTTAGCTTATGCTAAGAAGGTTATGTTTCAAACTATCAACAAGCAATATATTTTCAATAGAAGGGGAAGGAATGTTACCGATACAACCGATTTCTATGATTTTCCCTTCGCTATTGTCTCCAAATTTTACAAATTCACCATCTTTTGGTTTAAATGATGCAAACATTGATTAGTCGCATGTCATGTGTCTTGAGCAAGCGCTATCAAGATACCGCATCCCCTCCTTAAATGAGAACTTGAAACATACCTGAAAGAAGAATCAATTTTTGACATTTGGTACCCAAATTTTCTTGGGCCCTTTGGAGTTACTTCCTTGAGGATGTGTTCCCTTAGGTACCCAAACCTTCTTAACAGATAGATTAGAAGATTTTTTATGTGGACAATGTGTGACAGTGTGTCCATATTTATAGCAATGAAAACAAGTAGCATTTGTATGATTAAAAGATGCTTTAACAAAGATATTGCTTAAGAACTTTGGTTTCTTCTTTGGTCTATACCCAATCCCGGCTTTGTCAAAAACACATTTTTGCATGTCGAGAAGTTTATCTAAGTTGTTTTTTCCTTGACTGGACTTGTAAACAGTTTTGGTAAGGTCTTCAATCTTTTCAATCAAAACTTTATTTTCATCTTTCAAAATAGAAACTTATTTTGATAAAGCAAGTTTTTCATTTTTCAAGGTTTCAATTTCACTTGAGAAGGAAAGAACTAACTTTTTTAAAATAGAGTTCTTAGCACCCATTCTTCTCAGTTCATCATGCAAATTTTCAAATGCATTTTGTAATTCATCTAGAAAGAAAGAGTCATGGGTTACCTCATCATCTTCCTTAGCCATGAGGCATAGATTTGCAACCTCGTTTTCCTCTCTTTCGTCCTCGGGGCTGCTGTCATTATTTTCACCCCACGTGGCTATCATAGCCTTCTTGAAGCCCTATTTGAACTGCTTTTTGAGCTGAGGACACTCAACCTTGACATGTCCAAGCTTTTTGCATTCGTAGCAAATGATTTCCTCTATCTTCTAATCGTTTTTGAATTTGCTAGAGTTGCCCTTGAATTTGGTATGCTCACCTTTATGTCCTTCCTTCTTGAAGAACTTTCTTCCTCCTTATTTCTTATTTCTTATTTCTAGGAAACCGTTTGAATTTCTTCGTGATAAGGGTCATATCTTCGTTCTCATCACTCGAGGAGTCTTCATCATATTCTTCGTCATGAGTTGAAGACTTGAAGGTGATGCCCTTCTTCTTCTTCTTTTCATCCTCATCGTCCATCTTGATATTCATCTCATGAGTCATGAGAGATCCAAAAAGTTCCTCCAAGCTACGAGTGTTGAGGTCTTTAACTTCTTAGATAGCTACGACCTTAGCTTCCCAGTTCTTAGGCATACACCTAAGAATTTTTCTCACTATTTCAGCATTGGAATAAATCTTACCAAGAGATTTTAGTCCATTAATAATATGAGTAAAGCTAGTAAACATATCAGAAATGGATTTATCATGCTTCATTTTGAATAATTCATAATTGTGAACAGGCATACTTTTTCTGGACTCCTTTACTTGGTTAGTACCCTCATGGGTAAGTTCAAGTCTATTCGATATTTCTTTTGCGGTGTTACATGTAGAGATCCTATTGAACTCATTAAGATTAAATGAGCAATATAGGAGATTCATGGCTTTAGCATTCTTCTGAATTTTTCTAATGTCATTCTCTATCCATTCATTTTCTGGTTTAGGAACGATTATTCTTTCAATGGTCATGGTAGATCTTCTAGGTCCATTAATGATAACCCTTCTGAGGTCATAGTCTACGACTTAAATGTATATCCACATTCTAGCCTTTCAATAATTGTAATTTGTTCCATTGAACAAGAGAAGTCTATTGGTCGGCTGACCTTCAAGATAGGTCCAATGCTAGTGGTTACCATATAAACTCTTAGACTGTTAAGTAAAAAACAAGAGCCCAAACTCTGATACCAATTGTTAGTTTCAGGCAACCCAAGTGGGAGGTGAATTGGATCTTAAAAAGATAATAATAAGTTTAAAAACCTTTTAAAAAACCTTTTATATTACAAACAAATATAGCAAGTATAATCAGAGAATAAACCAATGTAAATATTAAAGAGGTTAGAGATAGAGAAAATGAACCAGACACCAAGGCTTATAGTGGTTTGCCTTCTTCCAACCCTACGTCCACTGCTCAAGACTTCTCTAGAGAATTTCACTAAATCAGAATGCTTACGAGTACATTTAAAATCTTTTACAACTACAAGACGATCCTACGAAAAACAAGTCCCTATTTTTCTTCTAATCTCTTAAGTTCTTCTTTGATAAAATTTACTCACTCACTCAAAGGATAAATGGTGACTCACCCTTGGATACAATAAATGAAGAGGATTTAATGAGAATCACTCACTCTCTTTACAAAAATGATTGGCAATGAATAAAGAAGTAAAGAGAGATGAGATACAAGAGCTGGAGTTAATGCAATAAATGAGAGCTTGAAGAATATGACTTTGAATCAAGCAATAGAACATTGATTATAGGTCACCAGAGTTTTAAATGCTGATGAGTAACTCTTTATATAAGCTCTTGAGATTTCATGACCGTTGGAGGTAGGTGAGGGCATTAAATGCCAAAAATCCAACTATTGAACTCTACCGCAAATTTAAATTTCCATCACAGATGTCGACACAAATGCTTGTGGGTCAACACAAAATGTCTAGGGCTTGTTTCTTCAAGTGGTTGGGTCGACTCTGATCTTCAGAGGGGTCAACACGATTTCTGCATTCTTCTCACCAACACAATGGTGTCAACACATTTGGTTTTGGTGTCGACTTAATTATTCTTCAGCTTTTCGGAGAGGACAAATTGTGTCGACTCAATTTCCCTTGGTGTCGACACTAAAATTCTACAGGAATCCTCGGGAAATATGTATCAACTCATTTCAACTTTTATGTTTACTTAAAATTTCTTCAGGTGGGCTCAGGATATTTGCGTCGACTCATCTTCAATTTGTGTCCACTCAAGGTTCCAGATAACAAAGTGAGGAACCACTTTTGTGTCGACTCAAACTCAGTTTGTGTCGACTCTTTTTTAGTACAAAGAGCTTCGGCTCTTTTGTGTCGACTCAAAATCTATTTCTGTCGACACTAATGTTTGATACCTAAAACATCTTCAATGGATATGTTAGGGTGTCAACTCATTTGCTCAAAAAATGTTGACACATTTGAGATCTTCAAGTATTATTTGTCTTAAAGTGTTGACTCAATTATCAATTGGAATTAACACAAAATATTCTCATTCAAGAATACTTAAGTGTTTAATCCATTGAGAGATGAGTCATCTCATATGGCTAAAGGTGTCAACTCATTTGTTCATTTTGTGTCAACACTACCTTTTAGAAAAATTAAATATTATCCTTCTAAATCAATTTATTCTAAGAAAATAATTTATAAAAATTATCAAAATCTAAATAAAAACCATTGGGCTAATAATATGCCAAGCTTTTTCTAGGTCCTAAATCCATAAAGTGTCTTAGGTTTCTTAAGCCCTTCTTCTCAGGCACCTATACCCCAAGCCCTGCTCCCCAGGAACCCGTGTTCTAAATCCTAGTAACTAGGTGTTTTGTTCAAAAATCCTAGTCATCTAAGTATTTTGTTAGATTATTTGTTCGGTGTCCAAAATTTGTTGTTTTGGGCCTCTAATTCTAAATATCATATGGTGTGGTTTATGTGTGTGAATTGCATTTATGTCCATTATAAGTTTTAATTTTATGTAATTTTTTTTTCTTGTTATCAAGTTTTAAAAGAGCATGCAAATGTTTCTGTAATAGAAATTTTAATTGGGCAATGTTTTGGGTTTTGTGTTCTTTAAATCATGCATCCATTATAAGTACCGGGAAACCTAAACATGCATTCTATGTTCAAAAGTGAAATAACAAGCATTCTATAACATTCTAAACTGAAAAGAATAAGGGAGGACTTACTGCGTATTATGATGAGACAAGTGGACAAGAGGCTCGCGGAGAAAAAGATCGTGAGCCACATCAGCAATAGGAAGCTCATACCTCCTCATCCCACCCTAGTCTAGACGACGTGGTACTGGAGCATAATGGAGATAATCAAATGGAGCTGGAATACCCTTTTCAGCATGAGGATTTAGGAAGCCTACCACCTCCGCTTAGGCAGCCGCCTGATCTGCTGTCGCATGTGCTGTTGCCGCTGCTCATGCTGCCGCCACATGATCATCTATCGCCTAAAGTAAGACTCGCTCAACCTTGATCTCTAGGGCCTCCATTGCCCCCATAGAATTGGAAGGCTGAGGATCAAAAATCCCACCAACAGGGATGCTCAAACCGACACCTCGAACAGCGCCAAATGAAGTGCTATTGGTAGCGAAGGGCCCACGTCATGCCCCAAGTTCATCATCTCTGCTGCCACAACTTACCATGAAGAGGAAAGGAAGGCACAACAACAGTAAAACATCTTTTGTCAAAAGAATAGCCAAAAAAGCTAAAGAATGCCAAAGAAATCTTGAAATCTCGAGAGAGCACCAGAGGGAAGCAAGAGGTTAGAGAGAGAGTGGGAGGGTGAAGAATGAGACTGCCTCGTGCAGTCTGGAGGCTTTGAGGACCCTTATGATGTTGTGGTCGCGACATTCAATATGTGCGACCGTACGATTGTTGAACGGTTTTGTTGCGATCGAAAAGAATTTTTGAAAAGATACTGGCAATTGCGACCTGGTTCAAGAATCACATCGCGACCTGGATCCACGTACTCTACGATCGCGAACTTTAAATGTAGCGGGCGTACCCTTTTTGTCATCATTACATTTTGTTTGCCATTATTGCTCTTAAAGATGTGTTTGTTTGCCGATTTTTTGTTATAAAAATTGTTTTAAAGTCTCAACTCGACTTTTTAATTATTTTTTATCCCGTTTTTATTTAAATTTTTAGGTCTTAATTCGACCTATTAATTTGTGATTTTCTCCTGATGAAAATAGTTTTAAAGTCTTGACTCGACTTGTTAATTATTTTTTATCTCGTTTTCGTCCAAATTTTTAGATTTTGACTCAACTAATTAATTTGTTACTTTCTCCAGATAAAAATGGTTTTAAAGGCTTGACTCGATTTTTAAATTACTTTTTATCTCGTTCTCGTCCAAATTTTTTGGTCTTAACTCGACCTATTAGTTTGTGTTGCATTTCCAACCAAGATAATTTTTAGGATCTTGACTCGATCCTTTTAATTATTTTATCCCCAGCTAAGTTCTTTAATCTTGTCTCGATATTTGAATTGGTGTATGTCTGTGCCTATCTAGGTCTTGACTCATCCTTTAGGGTATCGTTTGACCTATTGGTATCTGCATGATGCTTTGCGTTGTGCATCATGTATCATTTGCATTTGCCCCAGAATTATGTTTTGGTTTGATCCCTAACAAAGGGGTATGTAGGCAGCTCGATAGAAATTCGAGTACGGCTATTGTCATATGCATGCTTATGTGTTTGTAGCCTAAGATTGACGGCTCGATCAAGCGGATGCTGTCTCTGAATCTTTGACATAACTCACATCGCACATTGTACGCAAGTTGTGTCAAAGAGGAGCAATTGTACGCACCCCAATTTGACCCTACCAAATCTTAGGCTTATCTAGGTGAATCCAATGAGGACAACAAAGTGGGATAACGTGCAAAGTCCCTAAACGATCGCGCGAGAAATGATCCAAAACCAATACTTCGGGAAATAGAACCTCAAAATCACAATTTTTGAACCTTTGAGGCCGCAAACTTCCAAACCTTACGACCTAGTTGTTCAGTAGCGCCTACAGTTGCGCCCACAACCTTTCAACATTACGCCCATAACCTTCTTTGTCTCAACCATAACAAGAAACCCTTGGAAATCCTAAAATTTGTCACAATCGCAACATTGGTCTTCACGGTTGCAACCTTTCAAGGTGGCGACCGCAACCTTTTTGGGAATATTTTGAGACTTGGACGTGTTACCATCTGATTGGGTGGCATTGTCTACATAAACGTACCTTTGGTACAATTTTAAGAAGACGATTTGCTAACATTAACACTTTACCAGACAATTTACCCACATCCCAGGTCATACTACTGTTCATTCCCCCCAAGTACTGAAATTAGAGGTTTCTCAATGATTAGAAGGACGGTTGACGCATCCCACGTCTGGAGGATACGCTTGTAATACTGTATTATAGGTATATTGCATGATCCCCGACTCTTCTCTCTCCACACTTTCTATCCCTATAGAGAGGTCAAGTTAAAGTTCGGATTCAATTCATGATTTTCATGCTTATTCTTTAATTTGTTATCACTAGATCTTATTGTTTTTATTTACCTTGTTCACATACTTAATTGTTGATTTCGTTAATTACATTATCCACATACTTGATTGCCAATTCCATTAATACCAAACATTCATGCCTCTATTTAGGTTTCAATGAAAATAATCTTAATCTCTTCTGTAATTTTGTTTAATATCAGCAACAGATCGTACATTCACACCTAACACATTGTTTGCCAAAATTTAGTGAAACAGTGCCTATATTGTTTGCCGTCGCAACAATCAATGTTGCAGGCATGACTTTCTGGCACTCACACCAATACGGTCGCAACACTGTTCCTTGTGCCCGTGCACTTGATCCTCATTTTTCTTGCTACCGTGACATTAATATGTCTCAGCCGAAAACTTTTTCTATTTCTAGTAGCTTAACTTCTGCTTTTATAGCACTCTGTTAAATTGATATTGTACTTTGTATGCAATCTGTTTAATATGGTTGAGTTTAGAGGTTTGTGATGATCCCATTCTTTTCTTATTTTATGCGATGTCTATCATGAATCTTTTTAGCATAGTTTTGGCATGATTAGGATTAGGATTTCTTTTATGCTTTGTTATGTATTTTATATATCTATGCTATGCTATTTTCATTATTTGATTTTTCTTTTTCTCTCTTTGTCCCAACTTTCTATTCTTGCATGCGTTTGAGAAATCCAATTAAGAACCAATGATGGTAAGTAAAGGCCAACCTCACGGTTAGGGGAAATAGGGTGCCTGACACCTTTTTCGATTCGTATCTTAGCCCCCATACCTATGTTTTCTCTGGTTGACGTGATCAGTTGCTCCTTATTGTTTTTTTTTATTTTTCTCAAAAACCAATTGACAACTCCATTTTTCAATACAAAGGGGTTTTCAAAATCTTTTGGTTTTTAAGGTGTTAAAAGTTTTCAAAATAATTCTTGAATTTCTTATTTTTGAATAAAAACCAAAATCTCGGCGCCACACCACCGATTGAACTCAGTGTCCTAACTAGCCCATGATCATTCGCCCAATGGGGGCTTGACCTCATAGGACCATTGCCCGTGGCACGGAGACAAATGAGATGCACTGTGGTTGCCATTGATTACTTCACCAAATGGGTGGAAGCTGAGCCCTAGCCAAAATCACATAAAGGAATACCACCCAGTTCGCTTGGAAATCTTTGGTGTGCCAGTTTGGGTTCCCCAGAACGATCATCACAGACAATGGCAAGCAATTTAACAATGGCAACTTCCAAAAATTCTGCGATGAGCTCAGCATCCAAGTCCACTACGCCTCACCTGCCCACCCCAAATCAAATGGGCACGGGGAGGTCACAAACAGATCGCTCTTGAAGATACTAAAGACAAAGTTGGAAGCTGCAAAAGGGCTATGGCTTGTGGAGCTACCAAACGTTCTGTGGGGTTATCGAACCACAGTCCACACACCCACTGGCAAAACTCCTTATGCCCTCACCTATGGTTATAAAACTATAATCCCAGTTGAAATTGGCCTGACCAGCGCACGAGTCGACTAATATGATCAGAATGGGAACGACAAAAATATGAGAATAGAGTTAAACTTTCTTGAAGAGATCAGGGAGACCACAGCACTGAAAACAGTAGTGTACCAGAACCAGATGAGAAAGTACTTCAACTTAAAGGTGAAAAGGAGAAGCTTTAGCCCATGAGATCTTATGCTTAGGAAGGTCACTTTGCCAACAAAAGACC
>JAOTRH010217319.1:0-10652 GCA_034768845.1 Heliamphora exappendiculata
CTCATACATGAATAATAGTATCGCCTCAAGGCATACAAAACCAGCCTCAACAGGCGTCACATGTGTAAGTACATGTCAAAAAAAAAAAAGAAAAACTACACCAAGTCTTCCATCACCTCTGCACTATGTCAACTCATCGTGCTCACCTGAAAAAGTTTTACAGCAAAATCCCACACCGTGAGCCAAAACCCAATAGGAACATAGACAGTAAAACTGTAAAGCAGGCTATGTAATTATACACACACGGATTCAACCACGGGAGCCAAAAAGGTTTTCCTCTCAGAAACCATCAATTTTCCACCAGACTAACACTAGTCTCAAAAGATTTTATCTCATAAAAACCCACGTTTTTCATTCTTCAAACTATGCATACCATCCTGACATATATCATGCCACAGTTAAGGGAAAGCTGTAAATAAACAGTAAGCTTGACTCAGATCACACAACTGAGGAGAAAGATAAAATGTAGTCCTATGTACCGACTCTGCCATACCGACAAAAGTAACAACTATAGACTCTCGTCCATTACCCTCGACCCGTAGGTTTAGTAATGATAAACTCTATACGGAGTCACAACAGCGTACTCAATTTACGGGCAGAACCCGAGGGTACAGAGCACCCAACACAATCACTCAATTTACGGGACCTGAGCTCGAGGGTCCAGAGCACCCACACTCAATTTACGGGGACTAACCCGAAGGTACAAAGTACCTACGCTGCGCACGTTTCTGGACTTACACCGAGGAGCAATGGAAGCCCAACTCAACCAAATCCACAGTCACGGTACATCTATGAAAAATATTTAAAAATCCACCGTAGCTCAATTACGAAAACCCGCAAAATAATTTATACCACAATTGTATAAAAAGAGATCCAATCCATCAAAATAGAGATCTAAAACCATTTCCATCAAAACGTTTAAAAGGTGAGACTCAACCCCACGGGTTAGTTCCAAACCTCTAAAATCACGTTTTTCACCGTTTTTACAAAACACCTCATTTTCAAACCTATTTTGAAAACCACAGATACCACGTACCCAAAACATGCTTACAACCGAGAAAAATGCGTAAAAATCCACTTTTACCCAAAAATCATGGTTTAAAACATGTAAACAATATTTCATGCATTTCTACCCGGTGAAAACCAGTATAACTGCATATAACACCCTCATAACAGTAGTAGGTGTAGAATCCTACCTCGAAGAGTCAAACTCTCGACGTCTCAAAATTGAATGGCGTTAGAACGAAAATCCAACCGGATGGATGCGAACCCCTCGGCCCCGATAGCAAGGATTCATGAAGGAATCAACAACAAACCAAGCCCCAGGCCCTCAAAGCTAGAAAAGAAGGCAGAGAAAAGGGTTTCTTAGCCTTGAAGAGTTTTTGTATCAAAAATTCTACCACTGGTCTATTTATAAAAAATCAAATTTAACACTGTCTAGTCAACCGAACTAGGGAGTTCAGTCGACCGAACTCTAGATCCAAGGTTCAATCAACCGGACTGGACCCTCCAGTCGACCGAACTTCACAAAAAGGCCACTGGAATTTCTGTTTTGGTTTTGGTCTCAATTTTGTGAAACAAACATGATTTTTGGTCCAAACACAAGCCAAAGAGCTCCTACCAAATCCTAAAAAGCGTGTAACACATCTACACATGCTTTTCTACAACTTTAAATCATAAGCCATGCATCGATACTATTCATATACTCGAATAAAAACGTGACGTATATAAACAACTCAAAATACAATGGGTCAGGGTCTCACAGAGAAGGAGAGGGAGACGAACCAGGGAGCATTGCTCCAACCCCACTGTTGAGCGCTGAGCACCACCACGCCACTACCGTGCCGCCGTCGCTGTCCACCTTATCACCGGCTGTGAGACCCGGTCCCCTTTAATTTCTCAATGTATTTATGCAATGTGTTAATTATCATTTTTATCGCTGTAGAAAAGCATGTTTCTATGTGTTCTATGCATATGTTAACTTAGATGTGCATGTGGGTTTCAATCTAGGTCCTGGTGGGCGTTGCAGCAGAAAGTCAGTGGGCTTTCTGGGCAGGACAGCTCAATCAGTCTTTAGACCTCTCGAGCAGTCTGTCTGCGTGAGTTGCATATATGACAGATCATAGCATTGGATTTTGAGCCAAAACTTCTCCTATAAGCTTTCTTTTTCTTCTCTTTGAAGAAAGACCTAGTTCTTTGCCTTCTCTTTATCTTTTGGCTTGGTTCAGGCTCGGATCTTAGCATTGAGATAGCAGATCCTTAATGTCCTCGCCGTGAGCTTTGCGTTCACCCAAACAAAAACTCATTTTGGCGACTTTGATTTCTCGTCGATGTGTTAAGCTTTGAGTTTTTAACTCTACGAGGTAAGATTCTAGATTATCTTGCTTTGAAATGGTGCTACATGTGATTATATGCATTTTTTTCTCATAAAAAATGCTATAAATATTGGACTTTGTGTTTAAACTGTGTTTTGTTGGACAAAATGCATGTTTTGCGTTTTTATGGTTTACTACAAAGTTGGTGGGCGTGTGTGTCCGTGATTTTCAAAAGAATAAGTTTTAAAAATCGGAGACATTTATGTAAAAGTTGTAAAAACCTAGTTTTGAAGGTTTAAGGCTAACTCTTATGGTTGAGCCGTGATTTTTAAGCTATTCGGTTGGAATGGTGGAAACACTTTGAAAATATTTCTTGGTCTCCATGATTAAATGGATGATGTGGCGGAATGTCGTTGAGCATTTTGTATCTAACAGTATGTATTTACAAACGTTTTCGTAGTGAGCTACGAGTTTTTAATGATTCCATAGATGTACCGTAACAATATGTGTGTATACTTGGGCCGACATTGCTTCTCGGTAAAAGTTCGAAAACTTTGCACAAGTAAGTGCTTCGCTCCTTATGATTAGTCCCCATAAATGACGCGTTTACCCCAGTGGGAGGCGTTTGTTATTATAGCTCTGTATAGAACTTGTCATTACCTAATGGGTTATTGGAAACCCCGGACCTAGACTAATAGACGAGAGTCTATATTTATTACCTTTGTTCCCCGTGCGATAGAGTCGGTGCATAAGAATCAATGTCGGTTGTGGGAACCGAGTTGAAAATAACATTTTGTTTATGTTTTCTTAAGTTGTTGAACGTTATTTGGATTACATGAAAATGTGTGGTTTTGAGAATAAAAAATCATTTTGAGGCTTGTGAAGTCAAATCGTTTCTATACTACGTGATTGCATATCCTACTTTTACTTCAATATAGTCCATTCCTATTTGGACTCGGGTGATTTTGGTAGATTATGTTATCCCAAAACAGTTGTTCATCAGCGGTTCGCGTGTCGCGTGACACCGACCACCATCGATCTACCAGTAAGCTCATCTCTCTCTCTCTCTCTCTCTCAGCAACACCCACCGGACACCACCAAATATCACTGCCGCTAGCCACCCACCTACCCATGCCATTCCCATTTGTTCTCTCTCTCTCCCATCTTCCCCTCCTCTCTCAGCAACACCGACCAGACACCACCATACATCACCTCCGCTAGCCACCCACCTACCCGTGCCGTTCCCATTTGTTCTCTCTCTCCCATCTTCCCCTCCTCTCTCAGCAACACCTACCAGACACCACCATACATCACCTCCGCTAGCCACCCACCTACCCATGCCCTTTCCTATTTGTTGAGTGAAAATGCATGATTCTATGCAAAAGGGAAGGTGCTGTGTGTCTGTCTGTCTGTTCTTGTATACTGTGTGTGCACGTCCTCAGTGTGTGTGTAAATTGTTTTAAATGTTTGTTTGTCCTAATTATTTTGTTTGTTTACTTAAAATACCTTTATTAATTAAAAAGTTTGAAACAAAATATATTTTATGAAACAAAATTTAACTTAAGTCATAACGAAACTATAAAAGTTTTCATTAAAATTAACATTTTTACATATTATGAATCTTAATTAGTTTTATAAAAACTAAATTTTAAAACTTAAATATATAAGATTATAAACATAAACAAAGACTAGAAATTTAAATAGATTAGCTAAATATTTTTGGTATATCTTTTAAAAATCTAGATTTTGGTAAAATATTTTAAAATAATAGATATGCTATTGATTAATAGGGATTTAATAAAAGTAAATATAGAATTACAAAAATTACAAAATAGAATAATTAAGTTAAAACATAGTATTCTATTTAATTATTATTATTTAGATTTAGAATTTCGAGACAATTATGATTACATAAATTTTGCAAAACTGGTGAGTAACTGATATCTAAATTAATTATACTTTCATTTACTGCTCTATAATTCAAATGTCTATGCGACATGTTAAATTGTTAGAAAAAAAAATACTAGTCCTTATTTATGAAAATATCTTCTAAAGTTAAATTCTGTAAAATATGAATAAATAATTATTTAAATGGGATCCCAGTCACAAGAAATGTTAAAGATACTATTGAGTTTGAAATAAGAATGGTGTCGCAAGTCAAGTGACTGTGAATTAATTATTTTCAAATAAAATATAAGGTTGCTCCCTAACTCTTTAGCAAGAATCGTTAAACATTATCTTTGAAAATAAAAATTTAATGTAATTTAGATATCTGTATTTTCACACTAGCCACGCTAATGACGTATTTCTTTCAAGTAAAGCTCATGATTCCAAGAAAAAATGCTATGTTAGAAATGGAAGAATGTCATCCTTACAGTTTATGTTTTTTTGCTTTTTTTTTTGTTAGCTCTGTAATATATTTTGTCATGTCATTAGTTATGGTTAACTCTGTGGGTTTGACAATGTTATTTGTATGTATAAGAACTCGCGGTAGAGCTCTAAGGATCTGTTATGAAATATTATAATCAAATCTTTTGCGCTATATGTTTTCTCATTCAATTCAAATTAAATAAAGTAAGGAAATAGATAAATTAAATTATGCGAATAACATATTTTAATTAGAAATAATAATAAATTTGAGACTTTTGGTGAGTTTTATCTCACTGAACGGTTACGACCCTCTTTTTGGGTTTGGGTCATGATACGATCCTTATTCGTTTTAGTATACAGGATTCTAAGAAATGGTTTCTCACTTTCAGGCGTAGAATCACTCTATTCAAGAATCAGTGTCTTAATACTCTTGTATGTATCAAGTATGACTACGTTAGAATAATTAATTTTATAATAACTAGATAAATTAATTTGCATCTCATCGTTATTATAAGTGTTTATACTTTTAATTCTGAAATAATTATTAAGCACGTATATTTAATGTTTATTATTTTAATTAATTAAATGGTGTATTCTTTTATGTGTTTATAATCCTGATGAGTTTGATAATGGTATTAATTGTATGATGAATATTAATCATTAACAAAATTCACGTCTCGTGAACAGAATTGATGATACCCTCTTGAGGAAGTTTATAAGTTTTGACCGTACCAAACCGTGCATGTGGATTTTTTTATTCGGCATATCAAATAAGTTAAGCGGAAGGTCTTAAATTTTTTTTGAAGAAACTGATTAAATATTATTGTCAGTAATTTAATGTAATCAGCAGGTATATGTAATCATAATGTGAGAAGAATAAATAAGGATTTAATAATAGGAGTTTGAATATTTTGATTTTGAGAATAAGACTGGGAGTGCAATTATAATTTTTTAGTGGAATGAATTATAATTTATGTTTTTATGAAATTACTTCTGGGTTGATGTAAGATTTCATAATTACATTACGAGTCTACATCTTATTTACTCCACAGATCCTTGTTGTAATCTATTTATATGCTGTTATAGAACTTAATCGCCAGATTAGTCATAATCAATTTAGGGTTTTCACGTATTGAGAAAATCAAAGAACAGGTAGCTAGAGAGGTTTTGAAGAACACGATAGCTCAAAGTACACATTTTGTTCGTGTTTTGACATTCAAAAATACAACAGAATGCTTGACTTTGATATTTGACTTCTAGTAAAAAATTACGAAAACTTGTTGATTAAAGTTTGTTGCAGTAAACAGAATCAATCTAACTAAATTTCAAAATGTATAATTCTAAACTAATTTTAGGAGTTATATTGGGTTTTATTTTTTATTATTCGATATCAAATGTTTCTGCACTTGCCCGGCCAGATTATTTTTTACTTAAATTATATACAAAACCTAAGAATCATAATTTTTAGCCCCAACAATCCCCAACCTTCTGAAATGTACGTGTTTTCTCTATAATAACACTGTCAAAATATATGTAGAAATTCTCTCCATCTGTCCAAGTTGATCATTCTTTCATTTACAAAACACTAACATACGCATCAAAGATACTTTTTAGCAACCATCGACGATTAGTCTTACCGCTTATTTCCTCTTGCAAATCAACTTGGACACAAAGGAAGCCTCTTCAGGAGATATTACAACTGTGAGAATAAAATACCAAAACATGAGACTGTTACCCGAGTCCTTGCTCAAAACTTTTTCAGTGTTCCTGAGCCCCATGTCCCATGCCTTCTTGCTAACTAATAATTTTTACCCTCTCACACTGTTTTCCATTGCTTCTGCACTCTGTTGCAGCAACTATTGCTTCCTCTCTATCTCTCCATTCTACTACTCTCGGTACCATAATATCCAACGCCACATGGTGTTTATAGGCTGAGTTATGTCCATCAGAAGGACACCTTTGCCGCAATTGATGTAGTCTGCTGCATTTGCTACAGCCTGCCACAATTGCTACAGTTTTGGAACTTTTTTTGCAGACATTGCAGTTCCAATTGCATGGGCCGCCACCCTCGTTGATCACAATTAATGGGTTCACAAAGTGGACCCCAACAGAAGCAACATCCTACACAAAAATATCAGTTTCAAGACGTAGGGCTTGTCTTTCTAGTTTGTGTGAGCTAACTTGTTACAATCGCCATAAGCAAACTGGAAATTGGTTGTTAACCTCTTCCTTTTAAGTTTTGTCAAAATCAATTAGACCATTGCAATTGATTCCGAAGTTAGAAGGTTCTTGTTGCTATTTGATTCGTCTGTGGCCACCTAAGCATCCCCTTTAGCAGCATATATACTTGTTAACTTTAAATTTTCTGTTTCTTCTTAAAAAATAACGCACATTTAATTATCCAAAAAAATAAAATAAATAACCCACATTTCAAAGAAGCATAAGAAAGATATTCACCACCATTAGAATTCAGTTTCCACACAAATGAAACCAATATAAAAAAAAGTAAAATCAACTTTACAAAAAACTTTTTTTGAATTTAGACATTGTGATCTCATAAAAATAATATAATGAAAGAAATGAAATGGGAAAACAATAACAAAGAAAAAACCCAACAAAAAAATATCCTGTCATTACTTACAATGGATCTTACAGGACGGTGCCCATTAAATTATCAGCATCCATCAAAGAGCACCAGGCACATAATTGCATAGCCACTCAAATGTTTTGTGTGAGACCCACCAACATCACGACTTAGGTTGGGATAAATTGGCAAGATTCGAATATTATGTTTATAATTTTTAATTAAAAAATATTTGAACAAACAAATGTCAAAATAAGTTTCAAATTTAAACTTTTAATATTGAACAATCAAAATAAAACCCAATAATACTCCTAAAGTTTTTTTTTAGAATTATACCTTTCAAAATCTAGTTGAATGATTTCGATTGCTACAATAATTTTTAATCAATGATTCGTCATGGTTTTTGACTTCTAATCAAATCTCTGATACAAATTTTCTGCTGTATTTTCGAATGCTAAACACAAACAAAGTATAGATTTTAATCTATCTTATTCTTCAGAATCTTCTTTAACTTGACTTAGGGTTTTAAATACGTGAAAACTCTAACCACCAAGCTAACTGATGAATTAATAAATTAAATTACGTTATGTTTTATAATAGCATATATATAAATTACAATAGGAACTTGTGAATTAAATAAGGCATAAACTTCCAATATAATTATAAAATCATACCTCAACCCATAGACAATTTTATAAAAACAAAAATTATAATTTATTTCACTAAAAAATTATAATTGCGCTCCTAATTTTATTCTCAAAACCATAGTATTTAAACTCCTATTATTAAATATTTATTTATTCTCCCCACGTCAAGATTACAGATATTCACCGATTAAATTAAATTATTAACAATTATATTTAATTAATTTCTTTAAAAAAATTTAAGACATTTCGCTTAACTTATTTAACTGTTGAATTATAAAATCTACCTGTAGAATTTGATTCGGTTAAACTTATAAGATTCTTAAAAATATATCATCAATCTTGATTTTTCGAGATATAAATTCCGTTAATAATTAATATTCACCCTATAATTAATATTGCTATTCAACTCACCGAAATTATACATTCATACATAATTACACCATCTAATGAATTAAAACAACAAATATTAAACATACGTAAATAATTATTATTTTAAAATTAAAAACATAATTACTCGTAACAACCATATAGTGTGAATTAATTTATATAATCAGTACAAAATTAATTACTCTAACTTGGTCACGTTCAATACACAATATAATAACACAATGAATCAAAACAATTATCAAAATAATTACTATTTTTTGTAATCAAGACAAATTTATTAAAATATTATGTTACAACCGTATCGTTAGTGTGTCCAATTCTATCTAAACTGTGAATCAAAACTTATATTCTACCAGAACCGATAATCAGGTATTCTGTATCTAAACCAAACTCTACACACCAGATTAAATACTATGTAGAATAAAAAACACTAATACACAACATTAAATAAATAATATAATACATACATTACTCATTAAAATTCTCATAAAATAAAAAAAATAATTTTATTAAAAAATAAAATAAAATACTAAAATTTAAAATTATAATTTTTAGTATGCAACACTAACAACCACCACCCCACACGAAATGTCATTCTCAATTGCCTTAATCTTATACTTGGCTAAATAAAATCTCAGTAGATAGCAGATTCTCAGCCAATATATCAATATAATCACTGCAATCAAAACAGCAACCATTATAAAATATAGAACTTAATTGAAGTCCATCGTCCCCTCGTCAACATTGTACTTGGCTGTAAATACAACAGGCTGTTCCGTTTAAAATTCCGGAATCCAGCTCTATTCTATGGAGTCCATTTGAGAGCTATAACGCCTATCCACACTCTGGCTGTACAGACCAACCGAGGAAGTTCCTAGCAAAATCAATAGGCCACCCAGAGAGAGAGAGAGAGAGAGGTCTGGAGGGAGGGAGAGGCCAAAGGTAAATAAGCACCAAAACAATTTACTTTTTAACAGTGCACGCCATTCCCATTGCTATAAAGGGCACCCAGTGGCCAATTGGAAGCCTTATCTGCATTTCCATATTGGTGTGATTTTATGGATGTAGTAGTACCGTTGCTCATTGGACTTGTCCTTGGCACACCCTTCTTCAACACAGAATCCAACTGCCCACATGCTGCTGCTATAAGACCTGCTTGTAACATTTAAAACACAAGGATTTGTCAGATATATATTGTACCCAACTTGGGGGAGCGTGAAAAATTCAAACTAGGACATGCTCTTTCATTTGCAAAGCCAGAGAGAGAGAGAGAGAGAGAGAGAGTTCAATGACAAAAGGAAACGAGTCTAGAATATTTAGAGAGAGAGTTCAATGACAAAAGGTAACGAGTCTAGAATATTTACTCCTAACTGCCTGCCAAAGAATTTGGGGGAAAAAAAAAACAAAAACAAACAAATAAACAATTGCACGTGGATTTTGAATTTCTAACCTTTATGGGGAAATTGCATATTATTACCATCACCAGAACATCTCAACTACATAGTTATCTTTCAGTGGGCATACCACGGTACAGGGTTACATACTAAGGAACTTTGGAGTAATGTAGTCCACAGCCATTTTATATCCGAGGAACTTAAATGTCACTCTCATGTTCCCGTTCTACTACTGACTACTGAATACTGATTAGTTCAAAGTAGTGACCAGCCCCAATCTAGGCCAAGGGATCCCATGATAAAATTATGCTGGCACCTTTTGCCAACTTGCAGAGATGTTTAACAATAATAAAGCATACCATATGTATCTTAGAAAGTTCTGCTTGCCACTACGAGCATAATGATCTCAGTATTTTTCAGTAGTAACCTAAGGCTCCATTTGATTGATTGGATTAATGAGGAATATATAATTCCACAAGATAAGTAATTCCATGGGATTAGTAGTGAAAAGATCATTAATATTACATCCTCCTCAGTATTGTATATTCTATATTTTGTGATATTAGTTATCCAATAAGTGCATGATGGGGAACAAGAAGGCATAAAATGATATTTTTGAGATTTAGAAGTTTAATTATTTTAGTAATATTTTTTATTTTTTATTTTTATTAACATCTTTTTATTGACATCTTTGCCTATGCCATCATCCTTCTCCACCTGCGCTACAACTCCATCGGCGCCATCGGTCATCAATGCCAACGACGCTGCCAGCCATCGACACCATTCACCATCGATGCCATCATCAACCACCATTGCACTGCCGGCAATCGACACCATCAGTCCGCACCACTGCATCCGACGCTGTGGACAGCCGCCATCGACGCTGTCGGCCTCTGCCACGGCCACCTCCAACTATTCTCCGTGCTGCCACCCAGGCCTTCGTCTGCTAACCCAC
>JAOTRH010217341.1:0-10651 GCA_034768845.1 Heliamphora exappendiculata
TCGAAGTGGACTCAAGAGCCTGCATCTCCTCAAACATAGCACCCCGCCAGCCAAGGTCGGTTAAGGCCTCAGTAACTGTACGAGGAACAACAGCCTTATCTAGAGTGGCGATACAAGTCTGTAAGGAGACGAAAAGACCCTTGTAGGAGGTAGTATAGAGAGGATGATCCCTATAAGTCCGATAAGATTTTCGAGTAGCAATAAGAGCAATAATGTTATGAAGAGAAGCACTTACCATGGGAAGAGAATCCGCAGACGAAGAGACTGGCTCAACAGAGGAAAGGTTCAATGAAGCTAAAGGAGGTGATGGAGAAGGCGGAGAGGGCCCCGCAGTAAGAGGAGCTCCTGCAAAAGAGGACAAGGGCAAGCAAGACACTAAAAATCAAGATTTTGAAGATTAAAACTCCCAACCCCCGACACAATCGAATCCGACGTAGAGAAAAAAAGAGTAGACTTCACAAATACCACATTCAGGGAGACAAGAAACTTGTGTAGAGAGAAACAAAAACAGCGGTACCCTTCTGAGTCTTTGAATAACCAAGAAAAATACATTTGACAGCCTGAGCGTCTAACTTCATCTGCTGATGATGAGTGTCACGAACATAACAAAGGCACCCAAAAATTCTCAAGAGTAGAGAGAAAAGACTCTTCTTAGGAGAAAGAACGGCCATCGGAATTTGTCCACCAAGCACCTGAGAGAGAAGGCAATTGATCAAGTAACAAGCAGTTAACACGGCATGCTCCCAAAATTTCTTAAGTACATGCATTTGAAACAAGAGAGCTCGAGCAGTTTCCATAATATGGCGGTTCTTGCGCTCAGCGACACCATTTTGCTATGGGGTAGCTGGGTAAAACGTCTGATGAATAATGCCATGTGTAGACAGAAAAGTCTTCAGTGGTTTAAAAAATAGTTGCCACCATTATCACTGCGCAAACATTTAACCTGAGTTTTGAACTGGGCTTACATTTTCATACAAAAAGAGGAGAAAATAGAGGCTACTTGAAATTTATGTCTTATAAGATATAAGAAAGTCACACGAGAATAATTATCCACAAATATAACGTAATAACGAAATCTAGAAATAGATTCGACTGGACAGGACCCACAAACATCTGAATGAACAAGAAAAAAAGTAGCCGAAACTAGTTTATTGACCCGAGGTAATAAAGGCACATGCAGGTGTTTTGCTAACCGACATGACTCACACTCAATATTAGAAAATAGAACGAAAAATATATATAGAGGGATGCCCCAAAGGACAATGAGCCTCAAAATTGGGAGAAAAAACTACGGAGGAAGCCGTGGCAGCCACCTCCTCCACCAAGTAGAGTCCCAGACACTCGACCTTTACTGATAATCTTCCTCGTCGTAAGATCTAGAAAAATACAGCAATCAGGATAAAAAGTCACACAACAGTTGAGATCATTAGTAAGCTGACTAACTGATAACAAGTTAAATTGATACCCAGGAGTATGTAAGACATTAGGTAGGGTTAAGGACGGCGTGGGGGTAACAACTCTACGTTCCTTAACCGGTAAAGAAGATCTATTAGCCACAAGAACACCACGATGGCTAGGAGTCACTCGATAGTCAGATAAGATACCTGCAAAACCAGCCATATGATAGGAGGCACCTGAATCAATCACCCACGCAGACAGAGTAGTCGCCAAACAGGCACTAGGATTACCTGCAAAGGTAGTAGCAACAGGAGTTGGAGGACTAGCAACCTAAGACTAAATATATTGTTCCTTTTTCTGCTGAGATCATCTCAACAAGCTGCTTTTGAGAAGAGGACAATGAGTCTTCCTGAGAGTAATCAACAGTAACATTGGCTACGGGAGACAGTTTTCCATGTAATTTATAGCACTGACTACGAAGATGTCCTTGAATCCCACAGTAGTGGCAATAATAGGTCTCACAAGCACCCCCGTCGCGCCCCCACCAATTCAACCTCCATCACGGCCCCTACGACAGCCACGACCCCGAGTGCCATGGCCACCATGAGAAGCGAGGGCAGATGGATCACTAGCATCAGGTGTAGACCTCGTGTCGTCACGACGCATAGAACGACTCACTCAACGGAAAGTCTCATATAAGGTAAGAATATATGTCCCAGCAAGAATTTGTAAATGGGCCGTGTCATATTTAGGATCCAAACTGGCCAACAAACACAACAAAAATATGCATCCGTTGTTCCTGAAATTTACTGAAAAAACTGGTGAAAGGAAGAAGTCGATCGAACTTGTCAGCAAGCACTTCAAAGCTCAAAATGCTCTTGAAGGGGACGACCAGCCTGTAGCGAACAGAAGAATACTCGCATAACATCATACAGGCACGATAAGTCATTTGTGGAGGAATAAATATCCTCCAGAGCCCCCTAAATTTCTTTTACCGTATCGGCACTGGCAACCAAAATCTTGATACTGCGGTCCATGAAATTTATAATCTCACTGAAAAGACAAACACCGTCTCGTATCCAGGTACGATAAATAAGAGAACTAGGATCAGGAACATCGTCAAATAAGTGAGAATCCAATTCCATGCCTTGCAAGGATTCAACACATTCTTCTGCCACAAGGGATAAGCAGAAGTACCGTCAAGCTTCTCATCGACAAGCCGAGTAGAAGAAGAGAACACCTCAGTTCTTATTGGTAGCCCGGTATTCGTCAAAGACTCAGCAGTCCCAGAAATCCGGGTAGCAAACCTATCGCCCTCCAATGACATTCGTGTTTAAATACCAGAGAACCCACAACCAGACAACCCTCACTGCATCAACAAAAATTGGACAACACAGAACTTGGCAGTAAATGGAAAGCAAGCCATTGCACGAAAAAATGAAGAGACGCAGTAAGGGAGACGAAAAAACAGAACTGCCAAGACCTGTGCAACTATTCCGGCGACTTTTCCAACAACTTTTTTGACGACTCCTATAAGTTTTCGGTGACCCTTTAAATGGTCGGAGACTATTTTTGGGACACGATCGGTGACTGTAACGACTGTTTAGTGGGTTTTGGTGGATTTCGGCAACTATTTGGGTGGCGGCAACTGGTTTCGGCGACATCAGTGGCTGTCGGCGACCATAGTGGACTGGTTTGGGGGTGTCAACGCTAGAGGTGGTGGTTTTGGTGGGTTTCGGCGCCAGGAGTGGACTGGTGTGTGGGTTTCGGTGCTAGAGGTAGTGGTTTGGTGGGTTTCGACGACTGTTGGGGATTGGGTTGTGGGTTTCGGCGCTAGAGGTGGTGGCTGTGGTGGGTTTCGGAGCAAGGGGATGAGGCTGGCGTGGTTAGTGGCGAGGGTTAGGGTTTCGACGACTGTTGGAGACTGGTCTGGAGGATTTCGACGCTGAAGATGGTGGTGTTGGTGGATGGCGCGGCGTTGGAGGGTGAGGTTTGGGTGGTCGGCGGCTAGGGTTAAGGTTCAAGGAGGAGCTGTTGGCGGTGATGGCTCTGATACCATGTTAAACAGATAGTACTAAGCTTAGTGAAGGCGTTAACCCTAATGGGGCACGCACTAGTTTATTTATAACTAAACGAGGATATACAATAAGATATGGTGTGCCAAATCACGCCGGATAACAATAATAAAGCCAACATCGCTATTATAATATTCCATATGTAATATATTACATTTTGTTGCTAATAAAAATAATAATAACAATAATAAGCATCCACCTTCTCCAATTCTAAATGCTAAACAACCACATAAAAGGAAAGAAAAAATAAAGGGCTCCCACAAAACATCCAACTCAAACAATGACAAATAATCGAAGTGCACTTTTGTTGGTTGCCATGCTATATAAGGCCTCGAGTGTCTCCATAAACAATATACCCTAGATGATAAATTATGCCAACTACAACCATTTCTAATCACAAATCTCATGCCTAAAGAATTTAGACAACCATTCCTATTACCCTTTCCTTAATGCAATTCCATCAAATTTCCTCTCCTCCTTGGAAATCCACCAATCTCTATCTACGCCATAGTTTTAAAAATCTTACAATTCACAATTTGATTCTGGTAGTCTGACTCAATTTGACCTTTCTGGACAAGCAACAAAAATACGAACATGCCAATACATAAATTTTCAAAATATGAATACACAGCACACTGGGGACACGCTTAAATATATAATTTTATGTATTTATTATATGACTTTTATAAATATTTCATTAAGAGATGATGTAAAAAAATGCAATTACTTACTAGAATTGAAAAACCATATATTTTATATTCTATAGTTAAGATAAAGCATCAAGTTGTTATTGACATAACAATTGCACTCTAATGGCATCATTCCATGAAGGTTCAAGAATGAGAAAATAAAGTTAAAACTTACAAAACATATATCATTTAAGAAAATTGTTCCATCCACACATATATAATATAATGGATTAAAAAGTAGAGCTCCCTAAGCTTTAACTAAACAAAAATGTTCTAAAAGAAAATTTCTCCATCATCACATACATCACAAACAATAAATAGTAACCTTCGTTAAGGCCTTAACTAGAGGTAACATCTCTGTCTTCATTACAATCACATTTTTCCTTTAAAGTGTCCCAAACGTGTCCCTAACGTGTCCACAATTACCAAATGTTTCCCCTATGTGATGCAAATGTGTCCAACTAAAGAAAAAATTCGGACACACCAATTTGCTTTATGGGCACGCGTCCCTAGTGTGTCCACAACGACACATGTCCAACACCAGTACACGTACACATCCCTCTACAAAGGTGCTCGTACCTCATTACCCTTCAATCTATTCAAGGCTTTTAAGCCCCGTCTCATACTATACTATATCTTTGATAAATCTATACAAATTTTGAGAGAATCTTATGATTTGCAATTCAAAAATGATTCATGTGATTCAAAAGCCTTCCAATTTTGACAACAATTAAAACTTCCACGTTCTATTTTTCTTCTAACTTCAAAATAAACCTTCAGCCACAGGATTTAGTACCCTAGCAATATCTGCAGATAAATGTGCTAAGTGCCTACATTAGATGTATAAGTATAAATATCCAAGGACTGAAGATTGGAATTGTTGATAGAGCATGCAAAACTAGCTATTGCATTAGTTTAGAACGCTTAGTGCTTCATACATCACAAAATTAACTGCGGGTGAGCCATACAGAGTCATGTGATGTCATTGGTTTAAATCTGATCAAAACAGAGCTGTTTGGGTTTCTCAATCCAAACATGATTTAGGTTATGGAAATCTAGAGATAAGCCTAATGTTTTTCAGTTCAACACACAAAAATTAATAATAACTAATAGTAGCCATAGCCTCTGCTAAGCCCGAGAAGAAGACAAACCTAATTTTAGAGAAGCATTAAAACTAATTAACAATGCACTCACGCTTTCTAGAAAAACCCTATATGTTGTTAGCATCTAGATCACTCTTAGAGCATTGGTTATTATTATCAATTGGCCACTGCATCAAAGACTCGAGTCGCATAGATCAAGACAAGAGAATGGTGTTAACCAGGGTTTAAATTCGCAGTATTGGCCAAAGCAACAGTCGCGGTCGCACCTAACAGTTATTGAGAAAATCGATCAGTCTATAACGGAAACTGGTAACCACCCTCATAATTTTTTTTCAAGGCCTAGCAAATAACATAAACTCATTGATAAGCATACCCTAAACTTATTTACTACAAATTGATGTTTATAAGTGTTTTTAATTAATATTTTGACAACGAGTTTTGAAGACAAATATAAAGTTCTAACAAGGAAAGCGAAGCCAAATTATTGAGTTGTCTCGGGTCACGCATCAAGAGTATCAGCCGATACGGCAATGATACGCGATAATCGGCCGATACGGCAATAATACGTGATACGTATCGGTCGATACTCTAGGAATTTCTACAACTTCGATACCAGAGTGTATCCGAATAATATGCTTGAGATACCATAACGTAACGGCCAATGCCCGATACGTAACGGTATCAGGGATATTTAAAGCCATGGCGTTAAGCCACTTGCAAGTGGGGATCGATCTTGTGTGTTCAATCTGTAAAGACAACGGACTTGTTCTAGTGGTTTCTTTACTCCAAGAAGGGTACCCATGTTTGCTTTCCTGCATAGAGTTGTTCCTAGGATCTTCCAAATATAAACTATATTAAATTATTAATCAATCTTGATTTATTTAACGAATAGTGTGTGGATGGTATGTGCAAGTCGATGAGTCTTGAATTAGATACATTTAATTAAACCATGGTTTGGTAATTTTTTATCAATGTTTCTAGGAACACTTCATTTTTAACTTCATTTTTACTCCATACTCACATGAGTGGTGGGCTTCACAACACTTGATATGGAGCCCACAACTCAACCAAACCAAGCCAAACTAAGCCTTTGTCCCAATCAATTGGGGTTGACTACATGAATTCTTTTATGCTATTCTACTATGTTAAAAGCTAGTTTTAATAGGTTTATATTTTTTCTTAATACCGCATCCCATGTCAATTTAAGTCTATTCCTTCCTGTAGTGTTTTTATTATTCATGATCTTGTTGTTTCTTTTTACTACTGCATCAATTAGTCAACGTTGTTTGTGCCCAAACCACCTTAATCTATTTTTTCTCAACTTGTTCTCAATTCATGCAACTCCTACCATTCCACGAATCTTTTCATTCTTAATTTTATCTTTTCTAATCTTACCACACATCTATCTTAACAGTCTCATTTCCGCAGTACTCATCTTATTTATATGATCTTTCATATCATCCCAACATTCTGTCTCATATAAAATCGTTGGTCTAATAGTTGTCCTATAAAATTTTCTTTTAATCTTGTAGGTATCCGTCGATCACATAAATTTTTGAAAGCCCTCCTCCATTTGAGCCAATCAACTTTGATTCTATAGCAACCTCTCTATCTTTGCTGATAATGGAGCTTAGATAACGAAAATATTCACTCTTACATATCTCTTAGTTTTGAATCTTTATTTTTTCACCATTAATACTCCAATTACTGCTAAAATTATATTCCATATATCCAGTTTTGTTTCTACTTACTCGAAACCCCTTCTAATTTCAAAAATTTTCTCCACATTTTTAACTTAGCGTTGACCCCACTCATAGTTTCATCCACTAAGACAATATCATTAGCAAACAACATACACCAAGAGACCTCATCCTAAACATGTTTAGTCAATTCATCCATAACTAAGGCAAAGAAATAAGGACTTAAAGCCGATTCTTGATGTAATCCTACTGTAATCAAAAATTCACTTGTTTCTCCTACAGGTGATCTAATTGTCGTCGCGAATTCATCATATATGTCTCTTATCACATCAATACAACTCTTTCCCGCTTCATTTCTCCCCAACGCCCACCATGTGATATCTTTAGGCACTCTATCATAGGCTTTTTCTAAATCTATAAAAAAAAAATTAAGATCTCTCTTTTTTCTCTATACTTCTCTATTAATCTCCTTAGTAAATGAATTGCATCTATAATTGATCCACCATGCATAAAACCAAATTGCTTATGTGACACTATTATTGTTAGCCTTAGACGATATTCAATCACTTTTTTCTATAATTTTATCATATGACTCATCAACTTAAAACCTCTATAATTGTTACAATTTTGAATATCTCTTTTATTTTTATATAAAGGTACTAGAATACTCTTTCTCCACTCTTTGGTACATTTTTCTAGTCATTATGATTTTATTAAATAATTTTATTAACGAAGACATTCCCACTTCGCCTATCCATTTTCACACCTTCACAGCGATACCATCAGCCCCTAGCTTTATTCATTTTTGATTAGTAAAACAATGTAAGTCACTCCTCAGCCCCCAAAAGCTTTTTAAGGCCTTTAGGAATAGAATACCGCATCCTTCACTACAATTCCCTTCTTCGTGCTGCTGGAAATCTCCAATGCTCTAATCTAAGAGACATAGAACTTGATATTTTGTTTCTCTATAAAACTAGAAATAAGAAATCGCATCTTTCACATGTTCGTACGTGTAAAGAGCGTAATTTTATGAGAATCTTCAACTAAGCGTTTCCTTCTTTACCTAGGTATAGTGATACAAGATGGTATATATTTGGGTGATGCAAGTAGCATTGTAAAACAATAGTTTTTGAAGATATTAAAAGACATAAAATGAGTGCAAAAGTTAGAGACATAAGAAATGATCAACAAGAGAAAATCAATTAGGATGCTTTGAGTATGAATAAAGGCTCATAATAACTTCCCTAGTTGGGAAGAGCAACATTGTCACGTTGAATTTAATGCAAGGAGATGGATAGTTCAAATCAATACAAGTTATATTGAGGAAAGACATCGTAGCATTAGGTTTAATTGGTGCTTTATCATTAATGGGATAGAACAGACTAATAGGATCCACGTTCCAACCTATAATAGTTAGGATAATGTACTATTCAGCTATAGCTTAAAATAAAGAGGGACACTGGTACTTGAAAATTTGGTATGGTATTCTCTCAGTCTATTTAATTGTTGTAGTTAGTTGGGCTTTTTGGGTGAATGGTATTCTAATGTGGGTGCATATTGACTCGATTGACTTGGGGAAGGGTCAATCTTTTTCGGCGAGGTCCATCTGAACCATCATTTTACATTCATTTGCTGATGAACATCATTAAAGGATATTAGAATCCATTTAGTTGGAAAAGAACGACGAAATCCATCTGAACCATCAATGAAGAATATGAGGAGAGCAAAGCGTCAATGGTGCCACATGAAGGAAAAGAGAAGTATGGAGGAGTTATTTTCTCTTTGTCAAGCACCGTTAGTTAAGTTCCTTTTATCCGATAGGTTCGGTTCAATTTCCATGAACCACACGATTGTATAGCCAAAGGGAATAGGCCATGCCTAAAATCGGGTAGAGTTCAATTTGTAACAAGATCCCCATTGGGCTTTTTACATAGCTTCGCTTGCTTTTGCATTAACTCACCATTGGCAATTTGGTTCATAACAGCCCATGATCGAAAACTCCACTATTCTGAATAGAGAGAGACTTCTCAAAATTCGATCAAATCGATTGAGAGGGTAGAATACACCCTATGGTCGATCAAAAATCCTAACGTACGTGCTTCAACCATTAAAAGACACGATAACCTCGTTTTCCCACTGTTCTCATATATTTTGAATTTCTATGTGTACATGCACACTTTCTTCTATTTTTTAGTCGTATTTTTAATTCAGATTTTGAACATCGATTTGACTGCTATTGTTCCACATCCAACACAACAATCCACCACCCTCCACCAAAGACTGCCAGACTCTCTACCATATCTCTATAACAACTTTGAAGTCCTTTACGACATGCTAAATGTAAGACACATGTATGGATGACATGATTATTGGAACTTTTGCCTGGGTCCTCAGTAGTTTTGAATATGGTAGAGATTATTATTACGTATTGTTGCAATCCAAGAAAATTTTTAGCAATCAAATTGAGTGATTAGAAAGGGAAAACAATGGCCCTATTTGGGCAAACGTTGCTTATTAGCTTATTGGGTTATTGGCTTATTTTTGCTTATTTTAGTGTAAACACCATAGAATTTGGCTTATTAGCTTACTTTTACTTAGTTTTATCGTTTTTGAACTTTTTTTATATTTTGATCAAAAAAATTTACTTTTTCAACTCGTCTCAATGAGAGAAGTCTAAAAAATATAATTGTTTGACTAAATGATAAAAAAAGTTCACTAAAGACGAAAAATCAACAAAATCAAATAAGCCAATAAGCTATCAAGGCCAATATTGACATATAGCCTTAGTTGCACGATCCTCCTGCTGAGGTGAAGAGTTTCTCTCAGAACGTCGCTCCCGCGCTCCAAACTAAGAATCTTGTAAGAACCTTTCAGAAAAAACCTCATTCCCGACTAATATAAAACCTTTCGGACGTATAGATTCCCAAAAAAGAAAATAAAAGTCAGAAAATAAGAAAAAAAAATCTATAGAATTAATAAGATTATAAAATAAAATTAACTCAAATATATTTTAGTATTTCATATTTGCATAATATTTATTTAAATATACAAAACATAATCAGTATTCGACACTAATCTATAATATTTATTTTTATTTTAGTATATATATCATAATTAAATAAAAAATATTTCATAGGATATATAAAATATATAAACGCTCTCATAGGCACTACCAACCTTAAACTCTTGTTAGCTTTATTACAATTATTATTATTATTTGGTGTAGTTGGGCACACCATATCTTATTATGTGATTTCGTTATTCTATGAATAAACAGTTGCGTACCCTATTAGGGTTAACACCTCTTCATTAAGCTTAATACTATGTAATTAACATGGTATCATAGCCATCACCGCCAACAGCTCCTCCTTGAACCCTAACCCTAGCCGCCGACCACCCAAACCTCATCCTCCAACGCTGCCACCCACCAACACCATCATCTTCAGCACTGAAATCCACCAGATCAGCCTCCAACAGTCGCCAAAACCCTAACCCTCGCCACTGACCATGCGAGTCTCATCCTCCAGCGCCGAAACCTACCACAACCATCACCTCCAGCGCCGAAACCTACCACAGTCACCCCCTCTAGCGCCGAAACCCACAACCCAACCTCCAGCAGTCGCCGACAGGCGCCGAAACCCACCAAACCACTACCGCTAGTGCCAAAACTCACACACCAGTCCATT
>JAOTRH010217352.1:0-10651 GCA_034768845.1 Heliamphora exappendiculata
CCCCCCCCCCCTAAATGACAAGTCGAACGACTCAATAAATTGAGCGATTTGATGATTAGCTCGACAAGGGAACTCAAGTGACTCAGGCAAGGGGGTCGAGTGATATGGAAACTGTCGGTGTTCGATTTGCCCATCAGTAAGTCAATATTTGTGTCACTTAAGTTTTGAGTGACCCAATGTAATTCACTCGAGTGACTTCTCCACCTATGACTTGACTAAATATATTTGACACTCAATTCTTATTTTTTATGAAGACATTCCATAGCACAGACTATGAAGCGTAATCCTAGCTACGACAGTAGCTTTGACTACTCGCCATAGCACAAACCATGAAGACAGTACAGACTGTATTATTGCCACGGCACATGTCATGAAGACAGCACATGTTGTGTAGCTCTGACTACCTAATTACTATAACATAGCACAAACTATGTAGCTTAGCACAGACTGAACAAAGTCAAACACATATAGCGCAGGCTATGTATCAACAAAGATTCCTCTAAGAATCAAAAGACTGTCCCGGAGACAATCAAAGACAATAGCATTACAATTTTGTACGAGATGTTGAGAGACATGTGATTTGGTGGCTAAAGAAAGAATTTGTCGAGCTACTAGATCTACCCACTCGAGTTACTCGAGTGACCCCTGAGTCACTCGACCTGAGTGTCTCGGGTGTTCGACCCGAATGGGTAGGGTATCCTCGGGACCCCTGTTGGCCGACCTAGTTGAGTTGGAGTAGAACACTAATTCTCAAGGGAACTGATAATTCGTGGATCTTATCTCCTGATTTTTAGAGGTTATCTTTCCTGATCCAATTATAATTCTTAGAGTCCCGCTCCAAATCCTAATAACTCTATCAGAGGGTTATAAATCGGAGGGGGCGGTCATACTCTTGGGGCATTTGAATTTAAACGATCATATTTGTGTTCATATTGCTAACATTTTAAGACTCAAACTAGCCTTCTCCTTCACGCAACCTAATCTCTTTTCGTTATGTGTTTCTAACCATTTTACATATTTTGCCTCTCCGTTCTTCATTCTTTGTCTATTCCAAAAGGATCCTCCTATATTCTTTGGCAATTCCACTAGAAAAGGTGAATTTGTAAACGGTCAATACTTGAAGCGAGCTACACACAACACCAAAAGCAGCAATGTCAGAAGGTCATTCGCATAGTAGTGACCACAATAACGCGCCTAGGGCAGAACAGCAGGCAAATCACAACAACCGAGATGATCTATTCTTAGACGCACTACAAACCATCCAGGATGGCCAAACCAGCATCCTAAACGCAATAGTTGTGAGACCCTGATCTCTTTTTTTTGACGTTTTCGGACGCGCGTTACGTGTTTTCTTTTGAGCTTGTTTTAATGCTTTTGATGCATGTTTGTGGGTAGAGATACATACGGGGTAGGTTCTCGGAGCCGTAGGGTGTTGCGGCGCGAATTTTGAAAATTTTAAAAAAAAGATATTTTGGAGGCCTATAAATATCTGGAGTTAGATATTTTCATAAATATATTTTCTAAAACTTAACTCCTAAGTTTTCTCATTTTTCTCTCTGCCTTCTTTCTAAGTTCTCGGGGGCCTGGGGCTCAATTTTTTACGATCAGACTGCGAATTCTTGGAATCGACATCGAGGGCTACGCAACCATCCGATCATATTTTGATTTTGGCGAAGCTCGATTTTGCACGTGGTTCAAGACGTCGAGTTTTTAACTCACCAAGGTAGAATTCTAGACTCTCATGTCTTATAAGGGTACTATGTGTAATCATGTGTGTTTTTAACGGTTAGATTGCTGTAGATTTGATTTTATGTTTAAGTTGGGTTTTTGGGTTAAAATTTGATTTTTCGTTGATTTCGGTGGATGGAATCGGGTTTTGGAGTTTTCTTTTCGAGGTTTTGTGGTGGTTCTGGGTTTGGACACGTTCGAGGGTGCCGAGAAGGTGTTTAGAGGCTTAGATTTTTGGTTGAGATGGTGGTATGGGTGTGTTTGAGAGTTTGGGGGCCAAGAACACTAAAGAACAAAAAATCTGGATTTTTCTCTGGTGGTAGCTCACTCGAGCGCTCGATATCCGCTCGAGCGGACTTGCTGTGCATGGCTATTTTGTTTTGATGTTATCTCCCACGTTCAGATTTGGAATTAGGTCGTTCTTGTACTCAAATCGAAGCCCCAGAAGTCCTCTTTCCAATGACACCTCTCTCACCTTAAAATGATTTTTGTAGAAAAAGTTATGACTAAAAGAGTAGAGACATGTCAAAAGTTCTAAACCATTTTCACCCGTTTTTGGCCGAATTTTTGGGAAATATTGTTTTTCATCCTTGTTGCCCCATTTTATCAAGTTTTTTATTTCTTGGAGCATTGTTGGGCTTTCGTTGGATGTGAGTGGGGCCGTGTTGGGCGTGTGGGAGCCCGTGTTGGTTGTGATGGGGCCTTATGGGTTTCTTTTGGTCGTGTGGTGGCCTCTCGGTCGATTGGATTTTGGGGCTCGATCGACTGCTCTCCTCTAGTGATTTTTAGTTGATTGGATTATGGGGTCCTGGCAATTGAAGTCACGGAGAGGGTGTTGGTCATTTCATGCGAGGTGTTGGTGCACAGTTGAGTGCGTGGCGATTGGTGCATCGTTGGGTGCAGGACGCGTTGGGTTCAGTGTTCTTTCTAGAGATGGAGTTTTGGTGAGAACCGTTTTGTGGGAGGTTTGTGTTGGCCTTTGGTTAGGTCATGTTCTGTAGGTTTTTTGTTTGTGTTAGGCACGTGTGGGCGTCGTGGGTCTGTGTTGGGCGCGTGCAGGCGTCATGGGTCTGTGTTGGGCGCGTGTGGGCGTCGTGGGTTTATGTTGGGCGCGTGTGACGTGCATGGTTACATGCGGGTTTTGGTGCACAGTTGTGCTTGAGGTGGTTTGTGCATCGTTCTGTGCAAGGGTTTGGTCATGTTTCTTGGTTGAGTTTCCTCCCAGCGTTGACCGCTCGAGCGGTGGTTGTGCGCTCGAGCGGGCTGGTGGCTAAGAGTTGGGTCGGTGGGTGACCGCTTGAGCGGTGGTTATGTGCTCGAGCGGGGTTGTGGCAGTGTGTTATGTAGGTAGGGGGCCGCTCGAGTGGTGGTTGAGCACTCGAGCGGTGGTTGAGCACTCGAGCGCTTGAGTGGTGTTAGCCTCTTGGTTAGGTTTTGGTTTTCTTCATTGCTGGTTGTCCCAGTGAGAGGACGGGTTGTCCGGTGAGTGGATGTTTGGTTGTGTGGCATGTGGTTCCGTTATGTGAAACGTAATATTTTACATGGTTATGTGCATTTAAAATTCTAGTTTTAATTATGCATGTTACAGGACGGATATGAGGTATTGCGGTACTTAAAACTTTAGTTTTAGTAACACATGTGTGTGTATGCTTATGTGGTCGGACGAAAAAGTGGTCCGTGGGCGGAAATATGGCCCGATGAATGTTAGCCCTGGCTAACGATTGACAGAAATGTGGTCCTAATGATGCACTTGTGTGCGAGAATCAGAAGGACAGAAATGTGGTCCTAATGATGCACTTGTCTGCGAGAATTTGAAGGATGGAAATGTGGTTTTGACGATGCAGATGTGCGTGAGTCTGAAGGATGGAAACGTGGTCCTAAAGACGTGTGTGTCTGATTATGAAGGATGAAAAAGAGGTCTTGAAGAAGATTGTGTTGTGTGTGTTGCATGTGAGGCGTTGTATGGGATGCATGTGTTGCGTTGTGTGGGTGGCGTGCGTGCATTGTGTGTGTGCACGGGATGGGTGTGTCGCGTGAGTTGCATGTGTTGTACAGGTAAACTCCTGTTAATGGTGTAATAGTTGGGGCTATGGGTCCTTTGGTAATGGTCTGAGAAAAATCTTGTGATGGGTGTGTACCACCATGTTTCTATAAAACTGTTATTTTGGCTTGTGAGGGCCAGTTATATGTATCATGGATTGCATGAATTGTATTATGGGACGGATAAACCAGTTTCCAAATTATTTTAAGAGACGTGTGAATCGCGATCTAAAAACCTTTTTTAACTGTTTTCAAGGCTCCTGTCAGTGAATCAAAACATGGCTTGTATCCTCGCTTTCTCTTACATGTGAAATTGTTTTCAAGGCTTGAAAGAGAGTCTAAACCTGTACTTTGATTTCCTAGCATGTGTTTGTTTATATTGCATGCTTGTCTAGTTTCTGCTGAGCTTTGGCTCACGGTGTGGAATTTGCTTTTCTTCAGGTACCGGTCACGCAGGTTGATCAGGAGGTGCTGAAGAGGTGGAAGTGCTTTAGCCTTCCTTTTTGTTCTTTCTGTTACATGTATATGTTGTAACATATTTTCCGGTGTTGGAACCGTGTAGCATAATCTTTTGGCGTTGGAGCCTTATGTTTTGTAAGTCATTGGGCATTTATATATATAATGCATGTATGATTTATTTTGAAAGTGTACTCTTGATTAGGTTGTATGTATGGTAGTTGTGGGTGTTTCACGTGACTCGGAGTTTGGAGCGTGACAGTAGTAGGGTTGACTAATTCCCTCTTAGCCGTGGTAACAAAGGCCAACCGGGTATACGGTTCAATCGAGAAGATACCAGCAACAGAAACACCTACAGATCCACAAATAACCCCGGTGGGTCAACAACTTCCCACAAAATAAATCAGGGCCTAAGCCCAAGTAACCCCGATAACAATACAGGGTTCTGCTAACCCAGATCCTTTCCTGCCAGGAACCTAGGCCTAGTTTGCTACAATCACAGACATTTGTTTTAGCAAGAAAGAATGAAGAGACAGGTGCCATCCTTACCAAATCCAGATATTCAGCCGTCCTATCTGCTATATCTATTACGGGTTCCTTACCCTAAAGGATATATCGCCCAAAGTTTAAAAAGTTCAATGGAAGAAATGGAAACGCTAGGGAGCATGTGGTAAGGTTTGTCAAAACTTTGAGAGCCTATGGAGGAGATCATACACTATGTCTAGGGGAGTTTTTCAAATTCTTGACAGACAGAGCATACAACTGGTATGTTAATTTACCACTAGGATCAATTATCACATGAGAAGACATGGTTAACAAGTTCCACACCAAATTCTTCCAAGTGCATGAGAAGATAACAACGCTTACTCTAGTTAGAGAAACACAAAGACTTAGAGACGACCTACTCAAGTATGTAAAGAGATTCCAAGATCTAGTCGTTGAGTGTCATGACCTAGTCAACGAAATTCACCTGGTGTAGATGTGTGTTCAAGGGATTCTACGGGAATACAGAGCGCATCTCATCAACCTCAATTTATCCACATTCTCAGCTCTTATCGAAGCAACCCAAAACCTCCGTAATACAATCAAGCCTCCCACTAAGTCAGTTTCCATCCATAGTGACAGAGCTCTAGCTTCTACAGCTTCCGATGGGCAAAAAAGAGAAAGAAAAAGAGGCAATTATCGAAATAAAAGATGGCGAGATAATGATACACTACCGTACCCTTGCAGTATGGAGATGGTAACTAAGCTAGTTAAAGAATGGGCAGTTGATAAAGAGTTGACACTCCCGCCAATGGAAACACTTCCATCTAAGAAAGACAGATAGGGGCCAAGCTATTGTGTTTATCACAGGACCACCTCACACCCTACAAAGAGGTGTTTCACACTTAGAGGGATCTTCAAAAGGCAGATGGCTAAAAAATAGCTAAGGTTCACAGATGAGGAACACACTGATATCAGAAAGATGTCATTCCCCAAGCATGACAGAAAGGTTAACATGACAACAAGAGATGATGAGGTACATGAAGTAGCATATTGTAGGGGCATACAGGATTTGATCGAAATGCTACAGGAATCATCCAAGTTCAAACAGTTCTATAACCAACTTGGATTCACGTCGAAGACACAAAGGGAAGTGACCGAGGCAATCATGCGCGTAGCGGAAGCCAACAACTCGAGTTGCATGGTCACAGAAGTAGTACTTCGAAAGGTAGCCACAAACTCGTTAAATGTAACAGTGTTCACTGACTGTGATCAAAGGTACCCTTTTCCTCATAATCGACCGCTATATATTATTGGTATTATAAATGGGGTGTCATTTAGGCGTATATTTCTGGATAGTGGGGCCTCTATCAATATTATGCCTAAGAAAACATTCAAAAGAACTGGAATATCAGAGGATAAAATAATCAGCCAACCTATAACAGTGATGGGTTTGGGCGGAGAGAGAAAAAAGACACAAGGATACATCATGGTAAATCTCGAGCTACAGAAGATCTACATTCCTGTCAAGTTTCATATTATCGACGAGGACACAAGCTACCATATCATCCTGGGAAGATCTTGGATTCACAGTTATGGCGACGTACCTTCCAACTATCATTAATGTATAAAATTTCATTGGCAGGGAAAAGAAGTTACTATGGGGGCTACTAGGAAGCCATTCCACTATGAAGAGGCCCTTCTCGTGAATGCTATATTCTTCGAAGAACTAACGAAAAATAAGGCAATCATTCACAGGGCAGAATCAGTTAGGGTACCAAAGTGGAAAGACTTGAACAAAGGAAGAATGGAGAAAGGATCAAACAGTAAGGCGAGAGAACCCACGTCGGAACCACCGGCGAAGTTAGTGAAGGTCAGAGAAGGAGGAAAGATGGTCTATTATTTATGAACGTGTGCAAGGTTAGTCACCACTTCTCATGCAACTAACCTTGACGCCACCAACGCCATTCTACCACAGCCAGCACCTTACTGTATGCAGGATAGCCCTCGACCACAACATAAGCCATTAGAAGAAGTCAACTTGAGTGTAGATAGTGAGTTTCCCAAATCTGTATACATCAACAAAACACTGACAGAGGGGTTCAAAGGGTTGATCGAATTACTACGATAGTATTCCTATGTGTTTGCATGGAATTATCAGGAGATGCCCAAACTAGATGAAAAACTGGTAACACACCATCTGGATGTACTCCCAGATGCCCGACCAATAAAGTAAGCTGCTCGAAAGTATCACCCCTAGCTAGAAGGAAAGATCAAGACAGAGATTGAGAAGCTACAGAAGGCTAGGTTTATTAAACTTATGCAGTACCCAACCTGGCTGGAAAACATAGTTCCAATTAAGAAGAAGAATGGACATATCAGGATATGTGTTGACTTTAGATATCTGAACAAGGCCAACCCGAAGGATGAGTTCCCTATCCCACATATCGACACACTGGTAGATGCCGCCTCAGGTCATGAAATGATTTCTTTTATAGATGGGTTCAATAGCTACAATCAAATCAGAATGACACCAGGCAACGTAGAAAAAATGGCATTTCACACGCCGGTAGGTGACTTCTACTACATTGTCATGCCATTTGGGTTGAAGAATGCTGGCGCAACATATCAGTGGACTGTGGTGGCAATATACCATGATATGTTGCACCAAATATTGGAAGACTATGTAGACGACTTAGTGGTGAAATTAAAGAAGCAGCAGGACCATCTGACTGACCTAGAGACAGTATTCAGAAGATGCAAGAAGTTCAAAATGAGGATGAACCCTCTTAAATGTGCGTTCAGAGTAATAACAGGAAAGTTTTTAGCATTTTTAGTCCATCGACACGGAATAAAGGCAAATAGTGAAAAGATCAAGTCCAAAGTAGTTGTTCTCGACAGCCTGTAGCCCACACTACGTTTAAGGATTGCATAAGGGAATACAGTAAAAGATCTGACAGGAACTTCAACTCGAAATCAAATCGTAGTTGAAGAATCGATCGATAAAATGCATTCTTCTAAATTAACTTTGGTTGCACGGGTTTTATTTTGATCGTTCGACGTCAAAAGTTTTATCTGAAACCCGTTTCTGCGTTTGTCCGTCCAGTTAATTTTTTACCAAAAATTGTTTGCAAAAACAATAATCTTGACAGTTTTGCCTCCAACATTAAAAAGCTCTAACATCGCCTCAAATCATGATTGCGCTACAGCCTGGTAAGCCACTCATACTATATCTTACATCCACGGTAAGGTTTATTGGGACTCTATTAGTGCAAGAAGTCGAAGGGATTGAGCGACATGTATTCTACATTAGCAGGAAGATCAAAGAACCAAAAGCAAGATACACCCCGTTTGAGAGACACTGTTTAGCATTGATATTTACACCACAAAGCTAAGACACTATTTCTTAGCTCATCGAGTTGAGGTGATAACTAAGTATGATCTGGTTAGATTCTTGCTTAGCAAACCAGCGTTGACTGAACGGGCAGCTAGATGGATGTTGGCTTTGGTCAAATTTCATATCATATGCACAATACCCAGGGCGATCAAGTGCCAGGCTTTGGCCGAACTGCTCGCACAGTTGCCGAACCAGATTATCGAACCAGTTAGCGAGGAGCTTCCATGCGAAGTATGCACTACTATGTTCACAGAGAGACCGAACGAATGGTGGGTCCTACAGTTTGATGGTGCCGCAACGGGAGGTACAGGAGGCATAGGAACAGTGCTAACCCACCAGGAATCTAACAAGAGGATCGAGTTAGCCTACAAGTTACAGTTTAATTGCTCGAATAACGAGGCCGAGTACGAAGCACTCATCATGGGACTGCTGGCCACAGAGAGAATGGGAGTAAGACGATTGAAGATCTTGGGGAATTCAAGCCTAGTGGTGAAGCAGTTGATTGGAGAGTTTGGCTTGAAGAAAACCGCCTTGAAAACATATAGGACAATAGTGCAGAAACAGCTCGAGAAGTTCGAAGAGGTAAGGTTTGAACATATACCTAGGTCAACTAATTGGCTGCCTGACGCATTGGCTACCCTAGGGAAAAAACTGCTACTATTGGATGGTGTGACAACTATCACAGTAAAAAGAAAATATGAGCCAACTACCCTCTTAGGATTGTACCCTGGCCAACTCGGGGAAGATTGGCGATCCCTCATTATTACTCAGTTACATATTGGTTAGGGGGCAAGTTTTTTTTTTAAATGTACGAAAATTTTCTAATACTCTACATACATGTATGATAGATTTCACATATCCATTATAAAAAATTGAGAGATTTTTAAATTAATTAGTATAATATTATTAAATTAAATTTTAAGGTATATCTTATTTTTTAACAATAATAATAAAATTATTGATGTAATTAATTTTTTTCAACACATGAGTGCTCATCGCGAAAAGGTAATAGTATAATTGATAACGAATTTTTTAAAGTCATCAAAATAATAGAATTATCCTATTTGTTCACAAATTTTTTGCAGAAATTTATTTTAAATATTTTTACATCTAGCATGGGTCATGCTTGTTTGATAAAAAAGTCGATAAGTGAATTCAATATATATATATATATATAAATAACTAACATGTACATTAAAAAAAAGTAACATTTGAAAGAAATTAACAAATGAAAAATAATTAATGGCAATTTTAAAAATAGTACGTTTTGTGATTTAACAGCATTTTCAATGAGCGACAAATCAATTATAAATTAAAGTATTCCTAATCACGTCCCAATTGATTCGGTAAGCTCCGGTCATTGTGTTTTTGGTAATTATAGCTTTTTCCTTTCTATATGGGTGTAAGTAGATATAGCAACTTTTTGAATGTATTAATTGTAATTTCTATATTCTATCTTGTGAAATTTTAGAAATGCTCCCACTTGAGATACCAATTATAATCACACCTATATATATTTTTATATAGATGTAAATAGATATTGCAATTTTTTGATGCCTTAATTATTATTTTCATATTCTATCTTATGAATTTTGGAAAACGCTCCCGCTTGAGATACCAGATACAATTACACACTATTACAAGATCAATCGCAGAAGCATACATTTGAGTAAAATTGTGTGTGTGTGTGCATATATATATATATATATATATTGTGTGTGTGTGTGTGTTATATGTTGCTTATATGTGTTAAATATATGTATTATATATGCCGTTAAGTGCATATATATTATAGATTTTAATTTTGATTTTTTAATATATCATGGTTGTTCTAAATATTATTGCATTGCTTTTGAATGATTGTCTCAATTTCAAAAAAAAAATCAAAAAATAGAACTTTCAGAAGATGTGAGATTTAAAAAATGAGAACATTCAAAACTTTCAAAAATTGAAAAAAAAAATTAGCAATTTAACATGAAAATGAGAAGTTAAAGTTAAATGTACAAAATAATAAAAGTTGAGCAACTTCTCATTTGCTTGGAATAAGAAATTAGTGTACAATGTATTAATGTTGTATAAATAGTAAGGAAGTAGAAAACAAAAAATTCTCAAAGCTTTCTCAATTAACATTAAACTAAGAAATCGATGTGCGCTACTAAAAATAAAAATATCAAGTTACTTTTAAAAAAATTTATAAATAAAATATCACAAAAATATTTACCAACTTATGTATTTTTTTATTATAATAGTGTAGATAAGGGAGGCCATATACTTACTTTGATATTTCTCCTTTCTCTTTTTGTGAACCAATAATTTTTTCTTTTTTTTTTTTCACAACAAAATGAGAACTTTTCGAGTTTTACTTTTTTTCTTTAGTTTTTCATATTTAACATGGATCTTACTTTTATAGAACTCAACGCACAAGTTGTAAAAATATAAATATTTTTAAAAACAAATACGTATAATAAGAATTATAAAATTTAAAATTTTAAAATAAAAAATACTCTATATATATATATGGTACATTAAATACAAATTTTATGTATA
>JAOTRH010217374.1:0-10651 GCA_034768845.1 Heliamphora exappendiculata
TTCTGCATTTGGGGAGTCACATAATATTTGAGTTAATTATGTCTTCCTTTATTGTTTTATGATTCAAATATCTATGCAACATGTTAAGTTGTTGGAAAAAGAATAATAGTCCTCAGTAATGAAAATATTTGCTAAAATTGAACTTTATAAAGTATGGTTGGATAATAGTTTGAATAGGGTTTCGGTCAATGTGAGATGTTTAAAAATATTAGTGAGTATGAAATAAAGACGGAGTCACAAGTCTGGTGACTGGGAATTGATCAATTCCCAAATAAAAGGTAGGATCACTCCTTAACTCTTCTTGCAGGAATTGTTAAACATTATTTTGTGAAATAAAAATTTAAAATAACTCAGATATTTGTGTTCTCATACTAGTCATGCTTATGACATTGTATTTTTTTCAGGTCAAGCTCGTGCTTTCAAGTAACAAGTTGTGTCAAAAATAGAAGAACATTTATGCATATAACTTATGTTTGTCAAATATTGGCTCTACAATATATATTCTAGCATGCTACTTTTGTTATGGTCAACCTTGTGGGTTAAGCAATGTTGCTTGTGTATATGAGAACTTCATAGTAGAGCTATGGCAATCTTTTGTGAAATATTGTAATAAAATCTTTTACGATGTATAGTATGGAAATGGAGCTTATCGAGAGTATGGATACATTCGGAGGATGGCGTTTGAGCACCCCATCAGTCACACCATCTTGGGAGCCTATAACGACCCCCTTTTTTCCAACCCTTTAATTATGAGAGTTAAAAATAGTCTCAAATAATCTATTTTCTCAATGATTATTTTACGACAGTAAAAAAGTCATCTGAAATCATACATTATGTGTGACCATTTTGTGACGGCGGTAAAAAAATCTCAAATAACCCTTTCGCAACCATTTTATTTCGAGGGTAAAAAATTATTTCCAATGATCTCTTTTAACGACCATGCTATTATGACAGTAAAAAGCCATCTCAAATAACCTATTTTGTGACCATTTTATTATGACGGTAAAAATTCATCTCAAATAATCCCTTTTTAGGACCTCTTTCTTATGAGGTAAAAAACCCTTCTCAAATTATTAATTTTTATAACAGATAATTGTAACAGTAGCAAAAACTACTATTTACGACAGTTATGGACACCGTCGCAAAATGTTTCCACTGAAGAAGAGGTTTTTCATGCCTTGTGTGTGTATATATATATATAAGGGAATTTGTGTATATTGCGATCATAAAGATTTCTTTTGCGACTAATTTGTTTAATAGGAAGAGATATTAATTTGTGACTAGAGTCTGACTAATTTATTTAATTGGAAGAGATATTAATTTATTTAATTGGAAGAGATATTAATTTGTGACTAGGTCACAATAGATACCTTATTTGATTGTAATTTTTTTATTGCGGCTTACACATTGCTTTTTGTAGTAAAATATATTATTTAGAAATTAATTACAACATAAGACAACTAAAGTAGTGAGGTTTTTACAATGAAATATTAGTGGCAGTAGCTCATTATTGCCTTTCGGAACCATGGAAGATTAAATTTTTTTATTTAAGATTTAATAATTTTATTAACAAACTAATTTTTTTAGTATTAATTTTCTAGAAGATTAAGTTTCCTAATATTAGATTATTTAATCTTCTTATTATGCTTAATTTCTTATTTTATTATAATTAGGTATATTTTTTATTATTTTATTTTCTTTATAAAGTAGTCCTAGGGTTATTATTATATATAAATTAGGATATAAGCCTTAGGAAAAATCGATTGTTGATTAATAAAAATTTTCAAAGAATTTTCTCGTATCCATGTATGTTATTGTATAGAATATCTCTAATTCAAGTAGATTTGTGAATTTGGGGCCTTCCCAGTTGGTATCATGGATTCAAAATTAATCTTCCTCATCATGCATGTGCAATTTTGGGACCATGAAAGTTTAATTGTTTTTAAATTTTAGAATTAATAATTTTAGTAAGAAACTAATATTTTTAGTATTATTTTTGTAGAAGATTAGGTTTCTTAATATTAGATAATTTAGTCTTCTTTTTAGTATTATTTTTTTAGAAGATTATATTTCTTAATTTTTTATTATTCAATCTTCCTATTATACTTAATTTATTGTTTTACTATAATTAGGTATATTTTCTATTATTTTATTTTCTTTTTTAGTAGTCGTCCTAGGTTATTATAAATTAAGATGTAAGTCTTAGGGCAAATCGGTTATCGATTAATAAGAACTTTAAGAGAATTTTTTTTTATTTGTGTTTGTTGTTGGAGAGAGTATCTTTAATTCAAGCAGGCTTGTGAATTTTGGTGTTAGTGTTCTTTTAGCCGATATGCTTGTCTACATTAATTGGTATCAAAGCTTATCTTTTGTTCGAGAAATGATCATGGCGCGAGGAGGTATTGCCAACAAGGGACGAGAGGGCAAATTTACCGCTGTCAAAGAGATGTATGAGCAGGATGACCTTGCATGAGGTGTCAGAGTGGAGAAACTGACACAGCTTCGTGATGCAATTATCGTGTTAACTAAGCAAATTGTAGCCATGAAGGTTGTGAATCATTCTCGCCATCATCCTGTAAACCCGGATCCTTAGGAGAAGGATGAATTGACTGGCGACGATTCCATCCCTTTTGTTGAATATCATCTGAAAGGAATGGTAAGCAGAGTCATGGTTAATGATCGTAATTTTAGACCAAAGGGTCTGGGTTGAAGATCCATTTACAAGAGTTTTAAGGAGGTCTAACGCCAGAAGAGTTATTGGATTGGATTAGTGATGTTAAAAAAATTTAAACTTTAAAGAGATTTCCAAGGCCAAATGGGTTCTTTAGTGGTTAAGAGTTTTGGTGCAATAGCTAAAGTATGGTGGTAGTACACAAAAGTTAGAACGTTTAGCCAAGAAAAATCCAAAATTGTGAGATGGAAAAATTTTTAAAAATATATGTTTATGCCTTTTTACCTCCTAATTGCATTCGGAGCATGAATTAGATAAAATTTGAGATTCAAAATTCACATTATAGTGAGTTTGGTTTTCAATCTTTTTCACAATTTAAAGATTACAATAGACTTGAAAATTCTCGTAAAGAAACTTCAAGTTCCCATTGAAAATCATCTTCAATATACGACGAGTATCCGAATGAGGAGATTGATATTCATCACATCGAGAAAAAAAAAGCTTGAATATCTAGATGAGGTGATGGAAGACAAAAATAATAATAATAATAATCTCGTTGAAAAGAAAGTTGTTTAAGGGACGAAAGGATTTACTGAGATTGAGAAAGTTGAAGAATTTAAACAGAATCATTCTTACAATGAAGATCCATTTGATTTTATAAATTTCATCAACATATCTTCTTCGTGGTTCATCAAAGAACTAATTATTAATTATTTTATTTTAACAAGATGGATTGATTGGATGGATGCTGCTATCAAGTGTGAAAAACTTTTAGTTTATCGGCAATTTCCAACGTTTTGTCTTTGATTAAGGATTGAAATTTATGGAAAAACAAATGTTAGAGACATTGCATGGCACACTATTAGAATTTGAGGACGAATTCCTTTCAAGATAAGGAGAATGATGCACAATTATCGAATCATGGAAGATTAATTTTTTATTATTTTAGAATTAATAAATTTACTAAGAAATTAATATTTTTTGTATTATTTTCCTAGAAGATTAGGTTTCTTAATATTAGATTATTTAGTCTTTCTTTTGGTATTATTTTTCTAGAAAATTATGTTTCCTAATATTTGATTATTCAAACTTCCTATTATGCTTAATTTCTTGTTTTACTATAATTAGGTATATTTTCTATTATTATTTTTTTGTAGACCTAGGGTTATTATAAATTAGGACGTAAGTCCTAGGGCAAATCAATTGTTAATTAATAAGAATTTTTTAAAAAAATTTGTATTCGTATTTGTTATTGAAAAAAATATCTCTAATTCAAGCATGTTTATGAATTTCGATCCCAGTGTCCTTTTAACTAGTACATTTTCCTGCATCACACAAATAAATATTTTGCTTGCAATTAAAAGTAGTGGTGTAATTGGTTCGATACGGTCGGGATTTGAAGAGAATTTCTCATCAAACTGAACTATTCGGTTTGACATGTTCTTGGACCGAAATCAATCGAAGAGATTGCATGACCGAATTGAACGGTTGATTGTAGTTCGGTTTGGGTCGATCGGTTTTGTTTGGTTTGATGGTTTGGGCCTTTAAAATTGGTCGTACACTTAATTTATAAAAATAATTTATGGGCCTAAATATTTAAACAATATAACGGGGCCATGCAAACGAAAAACTCAAAATTTATTAAAAAGTTCAGATCAAAAGGCTCTAAAAGGAGCATTCTAAGCTTGCGTTTGGACTAATTTTTTTTTAAGGTTTTTAACTTTTTGTTTTTGTTTTATAAAAAAATAAATATAAAAAAATGTAAAAAAGCTAATTGAGGCTAAACCAGTAAACTTTTTAAAAGATTTTTAAACAAATTTTTTTTTAAAAAAACTAAGCCAAACACATGCTAAAGTACACCAAACTGCTGAAAAATGAATAGTGAACAATCTAACCAGTTACCAGGAAGCATTCCAAATGGTAATGATTTATTATTGTGAGCAGCTTGAAGCATTCCGCTATTTATGAACAGGTTAATGTGATGACAAAACTGATCGAGCACCAAATTTTTTGATCGATTCGATCGGTTAGTTCAGTTCTCTTGGTTAACCTTTCACCCCTAATTAAAAGATTGCACATTTTGCAACCAAACTTTATCTGGTTGCTAAATACTTAAAACGACTAGAATATTGCGAATATGTACCTTGCACTAGCCTTTTTTTGTTGTCATACATACTGGCGGTCAATTTAAAGCATTTTTCGACCAATTTGCTTGTTTCAAAATATTTAATTTCTTTAAGTGAGATGAAATTGGAATTCACTGCATGTAAGAACACTATAGCCACTTATTGTAGACAATTTGAATTGGGTTAAATGGCAAATTTGATTGGGCTCAAGTTAGGTTGCGATAAATGAAAGATTAAAAAAAGCATAAAACATAACTAGCATGTACGCTCATTCTGTTCACCCAATTCACTCATTCATATAGACCGCACAAGTTAATATGGGTTTATAAGGTTGACGAATTATAATGAATTATTGAATTATATGCACATCCCTGAATTGTGGTGGACTCATATGTTTGCTCAAAAGAGAGGATTAATTGCTGAATCTAATCTCACTTTACACATATCAAAAGAAGGATATTTACAATCTTCATTAATTGCAACTGCCAAGGAAGCACACCATGTGCATGCTTTTCCATATCTATTCAATTATATATTAATGAAAGGAAGATTTTATTCATTGTTTGCAACCATGAATTGTTCAAAATTAATATGAACTAAATTGAGCATGTATGCTTTGTTTTCACCTTGATAATTTGATGCAAACCCCCAAATTTGTTCTTTCTAAAAGTTGATTAATCCCTAAAGCAAGTGAGGTTTTTTTCATATTTCATGATATTATTGTCCTGGTTTACATTAACTTGTCAATGCCATAACTTAATCAGCATATTTGACTGTAAGAGATATCCACAACACAAAATAGTTTGTAATGCCTTATTATTATTATTGCTTTTTATTTTTATTTTAAAATTTTCTTAAAATATAAATAAATATATGTTTGAGAACTATTGGCCACCAACCAACCACCCTTGGCTTCATTCACTACGTGCGACCATTGGCGATCATTTTTGACAAGTCTTCTACCTTCAATTAGACATGCACTCCAGTCTTGACCACCATTAATCGTTGTCATCGCTCCATCCACTGTCGTTGATCACTATCTTTGACCGGCCACGATAGACATCTTGAGCGACATCCCATTTAGACCACCCTCTTGAGCGACACCCTTGGTTTTTGGAAGTCACTTTGAATAAAAATATATTTTATATTTATTTTATAAAATTTTATAAAAATATGTAGATCCTAAACATGTTTTATACTTTTATTTTTTTATGAAAAATAAAAATATATTCCATGCTTATTATTGTTAGGTTTACTCGTGTTATAATTTTTTTTCTTGGCAAATCTGTGACAATGGCTCCATAGTGTATGCTTGATGGTATAATGTTAACTGCTATGGGGATAGTTTGTTGTTTCACTGTTTTCATTGTTCAGGTGCATTAAAAGAATCGAGAGAGGTGTTTAACCGATCGATCAGTCCTTTTACAGACATCACCCTGAAAAAAGCCTGTCAAAAATGCCGAGACACATTGTTAATTGATCGATCGGTCCTGTGCGGATCCTATTTCCTTTTTTGTTTTACGTTTAACAACTTTTTTTTATTTTAGTTTTTAGATTTTAGGCAATGGTGGGTATACAAAGTATAAGGGGTCACAGAGACTGCTTCTGGAGCCTCTAGGGCAAGTTCTTGGGATTTGCGACTTCATGATAGCTTAACAGATTCAATGACCATCGTCAATCCATCATCTTCATCATCTCACCCAATACTTAAGAGGAGTCTCAAGTGACAAGTCCAGATGAGGATTTCTGCAGCAAGCAAGCACGGGATTGGCTCACGAGGATTCGGCAAGAAAACTTTTAGCAATAGGTTAAGGATTCAACTCGGGTTTGTAAAAGTTTTTTGTAACCAAACTTATCATATAGTGCTTGTTTTCTGAGACTAGGATTAGTCCCGTAGTTTTTACCCTTATTGGGGTTTTTCTTGTAAACATCCTTTGTCTCATCGTGTGATTGGTTGGTTTATCTGTGTTGCATATCAAATATTAGATTTTTCAATTGGTATCAGAGCAGGTTTTTATGTGTTCCTTATTACCATGTATTTGATTTGCATACATGAATTTTTTCAAAGAAGGCATATCTACTAGTAGACCCCCACCCTTTGATGGGACTAATTACCCATTCTAGAAAGTTCGAATGAGAGCTTTTCTTAAGTCTATAGATGAACGGGTTTGGTTAGCTGTCACTGAGGGCTATAATTATTCTACCATGACTGTTGATGAGAAAACGGTCCCTAAGCCATCTGCTAAATGGGATAGAACTGACTTTGAGAATGTCGGGTGGAACAGTAAGGCTATGAACGCTATCTTTAGTGGTGCCACTTAGGAGGAATTTCGTAGGATAAGCACTTGTGAGTTGGCTAAAGAAGCAGAAAAAATATTAGAAATCACTCATGAAGGAACGCAAACTGTAAAAATCTCTAAACTTTAATGTCTTACTACTAATTTTGAAACTTTAGGTATGAAAGAAGACGAGAAATTTGATGATTTTTATGCCAAGCTAAGCGACATTGTTAATGCTTCGTTTAATCTTGGTGAAAAGATCTCAAATTCTAAAATCATTCGAAAAATATTGAGATATCTTCCCGAACGCTTTTAACCAAAAACCACCGCAATAGAGAAAAGCAAAGACATTAACTCTATTACAGTGAAAAGTTTGGTTGGAAACCTACAAACATATGAGTTAAATTTTTAAAATCATAAATTCTTAAAAAATTTAGCTTTTACTTCAGCTCAAGCGTTTGCTAGTGATTCTGATGATGAGTTTAATCCTGAGATGATGGTCATGTTTGTTAAAAAGTTTAAAAAGTTTTGAAATGATAAAAAGCCGAATCAGGATGACAAATCACAGAAGTGATTCGAGAATGACAAACCCAAGAATGGTTCTAAAATCTTTGACAAAAAGGGGCAAAAATCTCAAGGTTCAGGCCTCCAATGTTCTGAGTGCAAAGATTTTGGGCACATTGCTCAGGAATGTCCTTACAAGTTGAAAAAGAAGCGAAAAGTGTTCACTGTAACTTGGGATGATGAAAGTGAACCTGAGTCAAGTGACGATAATAAGGATCACAATATTATAGCTTTTACTGCGTCTGTTCACTCTGATGATTGTGTCAGTGAACTGAATAAACTTGTGAATGAGGATGAGATAGAAGAAGAAGATGTCCAAATTGTTGAGGGGGAAGATAGTGACACTCTCCAAGCAGCTTACGATAAGCTGTACAAGGAGAGCTATGTTTTAATCAAAAAATGTGCCAAGCTTGCATTTCAACTTAAAACCTGTGAAAGTGAAAAAGATAAACTTGTGCAATAGCTTCTGATGGCTCAAATAAAAGAAGAAGAACTAAAAAATGAAATGAATATCTTGTGCATTAACTTAGAAAATTGTAAACAAGATAAAGAAATGTTCATGTTTTTGAATGATGATAAGTCTACTAAACTATTGAATTAGAATGTCATGTTTCTGATCGTGAAAAATAATTGAATCATGCTAATACTACTCTCAAGCGTTGGAATGCAGGGTCACGTGCTTTGGATGGATTTCTTGGTGATCAAAAGGCAGCTAGTGACATAGCAGGCTTGGGCTTTGCAAGTACTTCAAATCAATCCACCGAAAAAAAAAAAGAACAAGTAACCCCGACATTTGTGAAAGCTAAGTAGACTAATGAGATGAAAGGAAAGGATGAAAGGAAAGAAGGAAGAAAAAGTGAAGACAGAAGGAACAAGTACGATAGGTAAGGTCACCTTACAATGTGGCCAGGTAAGAAAGCCTAACTCTTCTCCTATTTGTCATCACTGTGGTATTATAGGTCACATTCGTCCATATTGTAAACTCTTACATAGAATGCCCATTGATAATAGGAAGTTTGTTCCCATCTGTCATCGTTGTTCCGTGAGAGGCCATATCAGACTACACTGTTTTAAATTGCATGACATGTCTCACTTGAGTTTTTCTGCCCCATTTCACAGACAGCCCTACCCTAATACCCCTAGAACACATATAGAAGAGTCGGCTCCTGTAAAAACTAGAAAATTTTGGGTTCAGTCCAAAGACCTAAAAGCATATGTGATCCAGACTGCTATGAGAGCTCAAAGCTCACATATGTGGTACCTTGACAGTGGGTGCTCTCGACACATGTCTCGGGACAAGTCTCTGTTTGCCACTTTAGAGTCTCATAATGGTGGAATGGTGACCTTTGGGGATGGAAATTCGACAAAAATCATAGAAAAATGCACTATCTTTTCTCTTGGACTTCCTAAGCTGGAAAATATCCTCTTGGTTGACGGTTTAAAGGAAAATATTTTGAGCATTAATCAGATGTTCGACACTCATCATGAAGTTCACTTTTTTAAAGATAATTGCATTATTTTAGATAAGAAAGGTAAAACAGTTATGCATGGTGTCAGAACATCAGATAATTGCTATGGTATTATTCTTTTAAATATGAAAACTTGTAATTCTGTCAAAATCAATGATGCTGAATTGTGGCATCAGAGACTTGGACATATTAATTACAAGGATCTCACTAAGATTGCTAATAAAGAGTTAATCAGAAGAATTTTAAAGTTGGGAGGTCAAGTGAATCGGGTCTGTGGTGCATGTCAGGAAAGTAAACAAACTAGAGGGCCACATAAGAAGACTGATAGTTTAGGCACCAAAGCTCCTCTAGAACTAATCCACATTGATTTAATGGGACCAACGAAGACTGAAAGTTTAGGAAAGAAAAAATACATTTTTGTAGCTGTGGATGATTTCTCACGATTTACTTGGGTTAATTTTTTTAGAGAAAAATCTGACACTTTCTCGGTTTTCAAAACTCTTGTCCTTAAACTTCAAAATGAAAAATCCAAGTCTCACAATTCTGTAATCCGCATTCGGTCTGATCATGGTAAGGAGTTTGAAAACTCTGAGTTCACTTCTTTTTGTGAAGAGTTGGGTATTCATCATGAATTTTCTGCACAGAAAACTCCTCAGCAAAATGGCGTGGTTGAAAGAAAAAATCGGGTGCTCCAAGAAATGGCACGGGTCATGTTGCATGATAAGAAGGTTTCACAACACTTTTGGGCAGAAGCGGTGAATACTGCTTGTTATATAATCAATCGTGTCTACCTGAGACCAGGAATCCTTCATACTTCCTATGAGCTGTGGAAAGGAACAAAACTGAATGTTAAGTACTTTCGTACATTCGATAGTAAGTGCTACATTTTTCGGGATAGAGAGCAGCTAGGTAAGTTTGAGTCTCGCGGTGATGAGGAAATCTTCTTAGGTTACTCCACTAATAGCCGTGCATATAGAGTTTTTAAAAATAGGATATCTACTGTTATGGAATCTATAAATGTTGTTGTTGATGATGAACCAATTCTTACATCTGCTGATACTGATTTGTCTATTACAGGTTCAGTTGTTGAAAAATTGAAAGCTGACAAAACTGAAAATCAGTTTACACTAGAAGTACGTGAAAACCAAGTCCCGAAGACTTCCAAAAATATGAAACAGGGAACCCAGTTGCAAGAAGTAGAACCCAAAGATTCTCAAAAGAAAGAGCTGGAACCATCTGCAAGGGTGAAGCTGAATCACCCTGTCACTCAAGTTCTGGGAGAAGTCATGGACAGAATGCGGACTAGGAGTCAAATGCGGGATGAGATAACCTATTTGTGTTATGTGTCCTTAATTGAACCGAAAAACGTAAATGAGGCCTTGTTTGATGAATGTTGGACTAATGCCATGCATGAGGAATTACAGCAATTCACCAGGAACAATGTGTGGGAACTAGTCCTTCGACTCTCTGACAAAAATGTCATAGGCACCAAATGGATATTTAAGAATAAAACTAATGAGTTTGGTGAGGTGATTAGAAACA
>JAOTRH010217406.1:0-10650 GCA_034768845.1 Heliamphora exappendiculata
TTTTTTATTAAAAAACAGTTTTTTTTAGTAAAAAATAAAAATAAAAAAAAAACTATTTTCTAATTTTTTTGTGTTTGAAACATTTTATTATTATAATTAAAAAAAATAGTAATAAAAATAAAATAAAAAATGTTTTCTAATTATAATAGTAAAATGTTTCAAACACAAAAATAATTAAAAAATAATTTTGTTATTATTTTTTTATTTTTAAACAGTTTTTCTGTTAACTTTTAACGGAAAGTTGACCGTTGGACAAATCTGATGCAAAAATTAAACCAAAGAAGAGGTTAGTGACATTTCAGAAACCACACGAGAGGTGACTGATGTTTTAATGAACCTCAGGGGAGGTTAGTGTAATTTACCCTAAATTCTACAACTTATTATTATGATATTCAATTTGTTAAATTACTTTTTGTCAGGAAATTTAAGCAACAAACAAGTTTAAATGCAACAAATAACCACCAAGATAGAAATGGATCCATACCTTGCAGGCAACCCAGTAACTGCACACACAGCCCTCTGCGGGTCTGGAACAGAAAATGAATAAACAAATTAGCTGCAATAATCACTATAATAACAAGGTATTATCTTTGGAAACTCCTTAATTGCAACAATGGTAAGCTCATTTCAGTTCGATCAATACGCGCAGGATATTTTAGCTGAATGGAGAAAAACAAGTAGTCAGAGCGTGCTTCAAGACTACTCAGTTTTAAGAGGAATTGATGACACCACAAAGTACAACATGGACTCTTTCTGGCTTTCATGAACCTTGTCAACATTACAAATCCTACCTCAACCTATATGAAAAGAACAAACTTAAATTCATCATTAGCACGTGACACCTTGCTATCCTATATGACCTATATGAAGATTGCTTTAGCCACTTGGCACCTTGCATCAACAGCAGCAAGCTAAAATATTTTGAGTCTTGGAGATGCAAAGCCAGGAGGAGAAATTTAGTCATGGGGATATACAGAGCATGTATTGATGATCCATCAATATTAGATATCCGCAATGTTGGAAGTTTTGGAGAGGCTCAACACGAGAAATGCTTCATTCAATTCTTACAGTTCTATATCTCAATCAATAAAGGGGCGCAGATTTTAAGCAGCCACCAACCATACTGGACAAAATATCAAAATATGGCCTTGACCCAAGGGATGGTGGCCCCATGAGTAGAGTAATTTCCAAGTTGAATGAAGTAAATGCATAAATTCAAGATTACTTTAAAGATTTATAGGATGTATTTCATCATAAATTCAGGATTACTTTAAAGATTTATAGGATGCATTTCATACCTACCACTCCACCCATAAATATGAGTTTTTCAAAGTGGAGAGGCCGAAACCAAAAACTTCATAAATAAGTAATCATTATAGACAAAGAAGAAAAATAAAGAAAACAGGCAAACATTTTCTGTGAGGCGCATTTCTTGAACCAGCAACTATGTTGGTACATTCTGTATAGACGATTGAAGTTCAACCAAAAAAATGGCAATGCAATCTATGAAAGTCAAGGTAGAATTTTTAGATTTCACAGTGCTTCTCAGTAAAAGCTCCAAATAGTAACAGCACGTTGGCTTACCATTCTCCATGGACCTGCTTTTGATGAAGTTCAGTTTGGTTGTCGGACTGCAAAGCCTCAATTTATTTTGCTGCTATTTTTTTCCTAAATTATTTAGTTGACTCACATAAAATAGATCTCTCTCTAAACACCTCTTGTGCTTAGTTTTCTCTCTCCAGGTTTAAGGAGGGAGGTTTTAAAACTTTCATCTTCCCCTCTTATTTCTTTATCATTTTTGGAGCCATCTTCTGTGCACCCCTCCATTCTACTACTCCACCATCGTTGATTGTCTCCTTGGCGTTGTCCGTCCTTGTCTTCATTATTTCTGGTACATCTTTTCTTCCCGTGTAATACCTTATCCCACATCGGTGGAAGATAGAGATTAAGTCTAGTATATAAAGAAACTTGTGAGATACTACTAATAACTTTGGCTTAAATTTTTGGGTCACATTGTTAGACTCTTTGTTCAAGTTATTGGGTCAGTAGTTCACTTAGATCGTTATAATGGTATCAGAGCCAACCCTAGTTCCCATGTAAGGCTCTGTAGTGGTGTGGATAGAGGAGTAGAAGTTCCGAATAAAGGTAGACGTCCCGATATTATATACCTTGTGCATGCTTATGGACTGCTCTGTGTCCGCTAATGAGCTGCGATCCACATCCCAACTAGAAAAATAACTTGGGTCACGCAACGAGGACGTCACGTATTTGAGTGGAAAATATTGTGATATCCCATCCCACATCGATAGAAGATACAGATTAAGTCTAATATATAATGAAACTCGTGGGCTACTACTAATAATTTAGGTTTAAATTTTTGGGCCGTGTTGTTAGACTCTTTGTTCAAGTTATTGGGCCAGTTGTTCACTTAGATCGTTATATCCCACCTTCTTCACTTTTTTGTAATGGATCCTCTAAACCAGGGGCGTATTGAGATCCATTTTGCTTTTCTTCACTTGTTATTGCAGGTTATTCAAAGTCCACCTCCATTTGCCCAACGTTGAAGGGTTTGTGCCTCCTATATCTATCATTAGCAGGGTTTTTGAATCTCTCTTCCCTTTGGTCACCCCTGCTACCTATATCTATTGGGCCAGGCTCATGAACCAACCAGACAAGTTTGCTTCCTCCGATTCGAAGTGAACCCAGTAAGATAATGCCAGAGCTAGGCCCAAAATCTATTCCACAATAGAAAGGTCCCTTGCCTCACCTGCTTCCTCTCTCAATCCTAGTTCTTCAAAGGTCATGGGCGTGTTAATACCCCCTTCTCGGCCGATGTGGCACAGCTAGTCCTCGAGAGGCTTGTCTCTTGACCGCAAGAGAAGTACGTAGTGATATGAGCGTGCCTTCCATGGTGGATACGCTTTCCTATTCCCTGTTTTGTGAGAAAGCTTTTGGAATTACTGGGCCTTGCTCCTGGCAAACTAATGTCCAGTGCTTGGCGCATTCTAATAGGTTATATGGCACTCTACCCGCGTGGACCAATGGTTAAGACCAAATAACTGTAACGGAATTCCTTTATTGTTAACTGCAACCTGCCTGAACAAGTGTTCATTGGCTGGTTCTTTCTCCAATGCAATGGTCAGGACAGGAATTTCATCACAGAACCCACATGTGACAATGCTCATATTATCGTGTGAAGCATTCCCAAGGCCTTGGGTGAATCTTAGTTACTCTCTCTGGTTTATCTATTGCTCTATCAGTTATGACCTTTTACCCCTCCTGTTATTACCCGAGAACCCATTATCTCACCTGAGGAATTATCCTGAATCAAAAAGGCCAAAAGTATCCCAAAAGAAACATCTCTGTTTTGGTTGACACCAAAAGTCTCAGCACCTACCTATTTGGACTAGAACTCATGTGTGAGGCTTTTGTCGAGGAGAGAAGTCGGGTTGAGCTTTAATATTATTTTTTACGGACAAAAAAAAGAATAATATCATTGATCATAGGGGGAACATACAACAAAAAGAGTCTAACAAGAAGAAATATAAGAAATTCAAATTAACCACTTTGTCCCTAGAGGTTTAAGAAAAGCGGAATTCCTTTGAACGCAAGAGAAATAGAGATCTAAAAGGATGACAAATAACACACTTTGTCCCATAATTACTCAATATCTTCAAATCCCTAATATGAAATTACCCAAAAAAGAACAAAAGTGGCACACCTCCACAGCTCACCTTAACTTTCTCCCACAATCTATCAAAATCATTTGTGCACAAGAAGTCGGAGACATGCAAAAAATATCCATTAATTGAAGAGGCTAAAGCAAAGACATCAAAACTACATGACAATGCAAAAATAAATGATACAGAGATTCCTCAATCCTCCTACACATGATGATCCACCATTGAGGACAAACATAACGATTAGGCCTCCTTTTTCGAAAGGTGTCATTAGTAATGAGACTCCCATAAGTTAAAGACCACATAAAAATCTTCACTTTGATACTCTTCTATTAGTTTTTGTTTTTGTGTCTGACTGATTCCTTGTCATGTTACCAAAAAGATGTTGAAAACCACCTCGTGGCATGCAACCAAAACGACTCAGATAAGGCTGCATTCAGCTGTTAGGCAGAGGAGTGAGGCTACAACTACTCAGGTAAAGAGGCTCAAATTGTCTTCCCGAAGGTTCCTCTTCCTTTGGGGAAAGCTTATAAGAAATCAGATGTGTCAACATTCAAGGAAACTTTCCCTCCTGTTGCTTCTCCTTTTGCCTCTTTATCCAAGAAAAAAGAGACGAAGCCAAGTGCACCTTCAGCTGTTAGGATGCCTCCTTTGGTGGTTGGCTCCGCTGCACCTGCAGCAGTTGCCTCTATATCTGCTCCATCTGCCCCAATTGAATCTGTTTCTGACAACATCGATGCGGCCAGGGAGAGCATGTTTCAGTTCCTAGTTAAAGATGCAGACAGCCTTCAACTATCCATACACCCAGCATTTCGAGCGGCATAGTTTGCAAATTTGCTAAGATCAGTGCTTTATGCTCTATTTACTACTTACCATTTTCTCGATTTTCTACCTCACTTTTACCCTTGTTCGGCAGGCATGTAACAATGCCTTATAATTTTTACAAAGATGTGTAGGAAAAGAGACCCAGCTGAAAGAAGGAATCCAACTATCACCCAGAGATCTTTTCAAAAGTCAAAGCAAAAATTATCAAATTTGGGAGAGAAAACTGAAATAAGTCGCTAAGCAACTTGAGGCTGAACAAGGTGTTTCGGCCGTTGCTAAAGCCGTTTTGGCCATGGCCAATGGTGAAGCTGAGGCAGAGAGGGAGAAAACAAGTGAGTTGATCCCTAACAGACCGCTGTTGAAGCTGCTACAAAGTAATATCATGTTAAAGTACTGGACTTTGAGTCAAGGATTGGAACTAAACAGGCAGTTGCACATGAAGAATACAAAAATTCTGAAGAGCACAAGCTTCCGCTGGATGAGTATAACGATAGTGGTTACGATCAGGATGCAGTCCCTCCTTAAATCCAGGTTAACCAAATGAAGGATAAGGATGGGGTCCAACACACCATCACCTACAGTTACAAAACGAGGTAATAGCACGCACAGATAAGGACAAGTGGACCAGAGGGGACACCATGAAGAAAAAGAATTTCAAAGAAATGATCATCGGCAGCAGTTGAAAGGACAACAGCAGTGAGGGCGCTGCCATACTTTTTTGAAATGTGGCCATTTGACACCTAGCAGGGAATACCAAACATGCACGTATGATTCCCTTCGTCACCACGAGCATAAGGACTCAAAAATACGGGACAACTGATGAGTAGGACAACCTCATGACCGACCACAGATGTGCCATGTAACCTCACTGATGATTTGATAACGGGCCAAGAAGGAATGAATGGCATCACTCATCTCAGTACCCGTCACAGCTAACATAATAACGGACACTAAAGTATATAAGAAAGTGGGTACTCATCTCGGTACCCCTCACATCCTACATGTCTCATTTACTTAACTACTATTACTGTGGTACTGACCTATAATCAAGGGGGGAAATCCAACGAGAACCGACTGTCTTGCAGAAATTCCATTTCTTAATCGTCGGATGGTATTTTCCTGGCAACACACTGTTGTCACCAAAAGACTAACTTCGGCTCATCCATTCTTGCAGGGGTTGTTCATCATGAAAAGAGCAGAGCCATCAGAAATCCTTGCAGCAATAGCTTTAGGGGTGTTCAAAGAAACCGATGGAACCAGTAGACTGGTCCAAACTGTTGGAAAAAGTAAACCAGTCCCAACTGTATGGTTTGGTTCGTTTTTATTGTTGATGGTTTGGTTCCAGTTAATTATTTTATTTTGCCTCTTCTATTTTTCTCTCTTTAATAATCCAATTTTCTAGAGTCTTTTCATAACATTTGAATATTATATGACTCATGGACTACTAATAATCAACAAGAAAAATAATAAAATTACAAAGGGATCAAATATAATGCACGGTTTACAAATACAAAAATATCTTTTAGTAATCTTATGAAATGAGTGGTAAAACAAAATGTAAAGTTAAATAACATAAGAAATATATATATATATATATATATATATAAGAATAAAAAAAGCAAAACAAATGTACAATTATTTTTAACATAAATTAGGCAATAAGTATTTAGTCTTAAAACTGTGATTTCAAACCGGAATCAAACCATTCTTTATTAGTTCGGTTCAGTCCGGTTCCATGGCATTCACGGTCCGGTTCCAGTTGTTAAACTCTTGGGACCATTCAAAACAGTTTGGTTCTTGATTTAGTTCAAAACCGAACAAAAAACGAATAGTGAACAGCCCTAGACAGTTTGCATTCCCTACCTATTTTCTCTTATTAGTGGCAGCCCCTTACACATCTAAATAAAAATTAAGATAAAAAAAGAAGGTTAAAAACATAAAAGAAATAAACCATAAAAAATTAAATAATCAATCAAAAAAAAAATTAAATTCATATATGCTGCTTGATATCCAGAGCCAACCCAAGGGATAGGTAGAGAGTGGGGGGGGGGGGGGGGGGGGAAGGTGAAAATCCAATGGATGTCACAGCTTGTCCAAAAGTGTTGCTTCCAACAGATCAAAATAGGTCTATAAGACAGATAAGAGGGAACTAAATGCAATGTCCTCACTGCATGTAGACCACAGATGGTGGGATAAGTCTCTGGCTTGTCACCAGAATCCAGATAAGGCACTGATGCAATAGACCTGAAGAGATTATTCAGCGCTAGATTCAATCAATGTCACGCAATTCACCTTGATCGTTGGCATTAACTTGTGGGGTACTTCAGACAACCCCATAATGAGAGTAATTCACGCGATGGATTGGACTAATTAACAAGAAATTCAAGTAGCAAATTGCCTGATCACTTCCATCAAACGAATTATACTTTAATCTTTAACTATTAAATAGCTTGATATACAATGTTTGGCCCATTTTCTAACAGCTTAAACTTTTGGAACAATTGGTGACTTAACATGGTATCAAAACTCTAGTTTTATGAGATTTTGGGTTCAAGTCTCGTGATGTGTTTTTTTATTATATTTTTTTTCTGTACTCTGTGTGTTAGTGCACCTGTTTAGTTTATTTGCAGACAGAGTCGCACGGGGAGGTGTTAAATAGCTTGATATACATTGTTGATCCCATTTTCTAACAGCTTAAACTTTTGAAACAATTGGTGACTTAACATGAACCCTGGTCTTACACTCAATCACCTTATGAGTGCCTCGATGTAAGAAAACAAAGACAAAATATCAACAACAAAAAAATGAGCAATTTGTGTTTGTATTACATTTCAATAGAAGCCACTTGCAAAACACATTAAACCATCTCATACTTAATCCAATTGTATTTTTCATGTTTAGACTTCATGTTGCGTCTCCATCATCATCCTATATATGTCTCAACCTAAGGAAAACCAAGAGAGCAAATCAATAGAAACAAGCCTATCCTTCCAGCTGTATGTTTCCTTTTACCAAAGAAAGTTATAAATGTCACCCACCCTTCCACTTAATTTATGATCTTATTGGTATTAATTTTAAACGAGTAAATTACACTAACCTTCCCTGACTATGGGGAAAATACAACAAGACACCCAATTTTGGAATAATTACCCCGACCTCTAACGTAGACCAAACGGATTGGACTTTGACATTCATGAGGATTATGTTGTAAAAGACATATTCCCATTTAAAGAGTGTAAATAACTTCTTAATTAAATTTTTTAACCTCAATTAATCAATGGTAAAATAGGCATCTTAATGCTAATGTTTGTCACATCATCAAATTTTATCCAATTCATTGAAGACCTACTTACAGTCTCGGGTTACAGGTTATGCAAATTTAGATTTCAAGGAAGCGCGATGTAATTGTACCAACCTAGTAGGAATTTTTTATAGCAAACCCAAACTTCAGGGAGGTCAGCATAATTTACCCTTCTAAATTTATTCCCCTCACTCCCACCCCCAACCGTCTAGTCATTAAGGAATTACTTGCTCTGAGTTTCAATTTGCTAGAATAGAAACAACTTGCAGTTGGCATCCTCTCTTTCAATTGTTTTATTATAACCTCCTTTTGACTTGATATTAAATTGCTACCTTTACTCCAAACAAGTTCGGCTCCCCTCCATTGATATTCAAGTTCTTCACTTGTTTAATAGCTTAATATTGTTAGCCTTTAAAGTTCTAAAATCGTTTGACGATCCCGTAGAAAAAATCCATTTAAATTTAATTTAATATTTTAAGTTGTATTTTTAGAAGTACAAAGTTGAGTCCTATTAGGAATAGTAATTTGTTTGGACAAGATATATCAAAGTACAAGAAGACAAGCTACGGGTACAAGAAGTTTAAGCTCGAGTTCAAATGAAGCAAAAGAATTGATTTTTGTGTATATAGAGTTACCTTTCTTGAGGTCCGATTGGTAACTAACTTAAAAACTTACTATTATGCCTTTTTATATTTTAGCCAAAAAGCTAAATTGGGTTTGAAGTAGGTTATTTGGTAAATTTGTTTTTAAACTAACTTTTTTGAAATTAGTTGATTGGGTAAAAAATTAACTTTTTTGCTTTTTGGTCAAATTAAACAATATTGTCCTTCTATATAATTAGTTATAATGATTCTATATAGTTGCCATTAATAGTAAATAGATTATCAAATAGCGGTATTTTTGCCTTTAAGAATGGGATATAAATTTGAATAGAGTATTCTAGAAATTAGTATTTTTTATTTGACTTTTTGGCTTTATAATTTTTTTTATTTTTTGCAACACGGGCAATATTAACTTGTTTGCGTTTTTAAACAAAGAGCTAAAAGGCCAAGGTTGCCAATCAACCCCTTGGTCAAAAAGCTTCGGTTTTTGTGCATACTATTGGAAATCAATTTCCAACCATGTGTTCATGTCCAAGACTTATAGCTGCAAAAGCTTTATAGCCTTGAAAGCAAATCCCGAATTTTGTGGAATACTTTGAAGTACAAAAAGACAGTCGGCTAAAATTTTGAGTGATCGCTCGAGCAGTGGAGTACTCGAGAGTTACAGTGTTTTGAACTTGTTAAATTTCTTTAAGAGTTCCTTTTCATCCAAGAGATTTTCATAGGCATCTCCTACTATAAATAGGAGATCATATCTGAGTTCAGAAAATACAACTAGAGAGATACGGTGCTGAGGCATACATCATTGAATATTAATTCTCTCAAGTCTTCATAGCTCAACAAAAAAGAAAACTTTTGTGATTACCTTTGGTGGATTCCTAAAGTTGCCTTCAATTGATTCTGTCAGGGTAAAGCGTTGTGGATTCAATGCTTTGCTGAAATATTGTTCAATGCTTTAGTGATTACGCACAGAGAACGGTGCAAGTGTACTCGGCAAGTTCAACTTAAGTCTTATAGATTGTGGATTTAATGGGAGTCTATAAGTTGATTCTTGTAATTGTTTATCGGGCCTGAACTGGACCCCTAGTTTTTACCCAAGTTAAGGTTTTCCACATAAAAATCGTGAGTCTCTTATTATTATGTGATTGTTTTATTTTTTGTTACTTGCAATTCCCGAGACCTACAATATTCAACAGTTGATGTTATTGCATTCGTTGCACATAAAATAATTAATATTTCTATTTTCTCAAGTAGGAAGAAGAAAATCAAGACCATCATATTTGTGGGGAAAAAAAGGGCAAACCAATTGATGGGATTCCTTGACGCTCACAGGTTTACGAGAAAACCAAAATGATCAAATAATTTTTAACCAACTGATTAATAATTTCAGTTTCTTTATAAGCTTTATGACATATGAAGTTAATGATTAATATTCAATGGTGAGACTCATCACCTCAATCTGGAATTTTGCATCGCTAATTGAGTTAGCTATTTCCATTTTGTTTGGTGGTTTATGATCTTTTCATTTGTTTTAAAGTGTAAAAAACTAAGAAACTTGAGCATTGGTCGAGGGCTTATCATTTGAGAGGATTCAAACCCACTCTAACCTATCTTCAATCCAAGAAATACCTAATCTAGGGGTGTAAAAATGGCCCGAGGCCCGACGGGGGCCCGAAACCCGCCACTCTAGAAGCCGGCCCGGCCCGGCTCGACCCGAGTCCGGCCCACCCGCCGCCGTCCCCCCTCCAACGGTTAGTTTTATGAATGAACGGCCGAGATTAGTTTTTTTTAAAATCGACGGCTTGGATTATTTGACCGTTGGGCCCGGCCCGACCAACAGCTAGTTTTTTTTTTTTTTAAACACAATTTTTTCCCTATAAATAGAGCGCCTCCCTTACATGTTCTTCTCATCCAAACAACTCTCTTCTCTCTAATTTTTCTCTCTAATTACTCGGTGATATTCGGATTCGGTAATATTCGAGTTCAGTGCAATTGTTGGCGAATCAAGGAGTAAAGATCAAAAATCGAAATCAAGATCAAAACACAAATCGATCGAGATCAATATTAAAAATCGGAGTTCCTTAATTCGGTTTGCTTTATTTTTTGCAATTTAATTTATTTTTTTCAATTTAATTTAATTTTTTGCAATTTTATTTAATTTTTTTAAATTCTAGTCTCTATTCTCTAAAAAATTAATTTTTTTTTTGCAATTTAAATTCTAGTCTCTAAAAAAATTAATTTA
>JAOTRH010217427.1:0-10650 GCA_034768845.1 Heliamphora exappendiculata
AATTGAATGGCCAATTCAATTGTAATTGCCCAGCTATTGAAATCTGAATTTCCATGGCCAATGAAATTCACAGATTCTAACATTCTTTTCTCTCTATATTTTTCTAATTTGAAAAGATTTAAAAAGTGAGTTTGAGAAAATAGTTTTTTCTCTCTATTTCTCTTCAATTCTCTCAATTTCTCCGCTTTTTAATAAATCAAACAAGTTATAAAAAATAATAGAATTTTTTTTTTTTCTTTCTAAATCACCCAAACCAAACGAAGTGCTAGAGCTTTCTAGTTTTTGTTTACAATAAACAAAAATATATATTTAATTTATTTTTATAAAACATAAAAAATATATTTAGTACATAAATATTTTTGTACAATTATATTTTTAGAACAATATGAGTAATTTTCAAAGAAAACTGTCAGTAGGAGGGGAGTCGCCCAAAAGAATTGTTGAATTTGGAGATGCCTATGATAGTCAAAGCTGGTGGAAGGAAATAGCATTCGGAGATGATTTAGCAACAACGATGAAAAAAGTCATTAAAAATGATAACTACATGTGCTGACGATAATAGTGGTCGACGATGGCAAAAATTATTGTTTGTCGACGGATAAAAAATGCTGATCAAAAGTGATAGTGATGATAGTTAAACATGTTGGCAACACATTGTTCATTTTTGTTTAGAGAATGCAATGTATAAAAGTACATACTACACATACTTTGATCCAAATAATTACAACATATTCTGAAATGTCATATGCAAGTAACAAACTGATGTAAAACATATTTTATCATAACAACAAGCATGCAAATGAGGATGAGGAACCATAGAACATAGTTGCAAGCACAACAATCGTACAGCAGCACCTTATTCGGATCACTTCACGTCAGCCCAAACATTGAGAATGTGACTGGAAATAGTACTCGTCCATGTAAATGAATGCACGACCATGATCCAAAACACATTGGAAACGATAAAAAAAAAAAAAAAAAACCCTCCCCTCGTTATGTTTTGTCCTAACCACAAACAAACACATGCAACCTTCCTGCATGCATGCACGTCCGCTCTATTGGGTTTCATATTTAGGAAGAAAATATTAAATATCAATAGAAAAGAACAAATATAAATTGCACCTACACGCGTGCATGTATATATACAAGAACTTGATAAAGCACAATTAAAGAATATGAAACCAGTTCACGCAACCATAAAACATTCGACAAGCATCACAATAAAATTACTTTTACAAACTAGAATGTCAATATTTATTAGCGACCATGAATGGTGGACCAGCGGCGTGGCTGGAATGGACTAATGTCAACTTCAATAGGATTCCAAAAGCTATCGATCGGTATGTAAAAATGTGAATCAAATCCTGCAAAGTATATTTTGTTAAGCCGCGCTTATGTGTTTATTAATATGCTTTAGTAGTGTTTTAATGTAAGCATTAGAAGAAGCAAAATTGTGAAAAAAATGTGCTAAAACAGATCAAAAACTGTAAAAAGTCAATAATTCTAAAACGGAAGTCAAATAATCAAAACAACGTTATTTCGGTTACCTCCCAGGACCCGAAGACCCGGCACCATGATTTGTAATAGCTCAAAGTTCAAGAAATTCGATAAAAATGTTTAATGGTGAAGAAAAAAAAATATTTCAAAAGAAATTTAGCCAAAAAAATATGCGAAAAAATGTATGAAGAAAATTGACATACATTCACTATTTTAGTCATAACTTTTTATTAAAAAAATAAATTTTGATATGAGGCCAGAACTATTAGAAAGTAGACTTCCATGACTTCTATTTGGATACACGAATGACCATATTCGGAGTTTGGATGAAAAAATTATGCTCATTTTAAGTGGGTACAACAGCGTAGTCACGTTTTTCCAAAATTACGTCGGACGAAAATATGGGCGTTTGGATGACAATTGACCACAATGATTTACGTTCGGACAGAAATTACAACATTTAGACGAAACAAGAACAGAAAGATTTTCGTCCAGACAGAACAGGAAGCATCTGGACGGAACGGGACAGTCAGAATTTGAACGGAACTCTACAACAAGGGACGTGAATCACTACTATATAAACAAAGCCCGGGGGTTTCATTCCATTTATTACATATCTTCAAAAATCATATTAAAAACTCCTCTAGAGATGACTCTGGAGGCTCGTAAAGGACGAAAAGACGAAGACAGAGACTTGGGAATCAGTTCTTCTTTAACTCTTCATGAATTCGAGCCGAAACATGATCGGATCTTCTTCTTCCTAGGGGTTGATGAACCCCTAGTCGGTATTTTAGTGTAGTTTAGATTTCTATTTCTTTTCTATTCGGATTCAGTTCGTCGTATGATTTTGAGAAGTTGGAGTTTAATCAATGGGCTTTTAATTTGATCATCTAGTTTTCGTTTTTTCTTTCTATGATTGTAATAATGAGATCATGCAATTGTTATATGTTTTTGTTCTTATCCAAATGTGAGATATCTTATGCTCGGATAGGATAGGTCGTGTCGGGATCACTTGAACGATGTGTGCCACGTCTAAGATAGGATATGCCAGGTTTGAATTTGACCTTATTCTCTTACTAATCCGTGTCAGTCTTGTAGTCATGACCGGGTTGAATTAAATCGAATGAATGAAATAGAATCTAAATAAAACAAAAATACTGACTAGGGTGGATTCAAATTCTTAGAAATTCTTTTCTCATCTAAATCAAATATTTTATTTTTAGTTTAATTTAATTTTAATTTTTTTTAGATTAAAACAAAAAAAATTTTATAAAGAAAATCGGATAATATTTTAAATTGTGAAATTATAATTTCGTACCATAGTTCTTACGGAACGATACCTAAACTTAACTAGTATGTTACCAAATAGTAATTAATCTTAGGATTTTAAATATTTATTTTGTTACGATACGACAATGAACCAATTTTTCACGTTATTACCGGGGACTATTTGCATGGTTACAATTTGATATCCAGAAATGGCATAAAACAACTTTGGACATAACCGAGCTGTCTTACACAGCTAGCACCCTTTGATCCCAAGATCGAACGAATCTTTAGACATAACCGACCTGTCTTACACTATTCTCTACCTCTTTCCCCTCCCCACCAACAAACCAAATCACTAATAGAGTATTATACTCGGTCAGAATATGTGTCGTCCTCTTGCATTCAGCCTCCCATGATTTGGGAAATGCAATATGAAATTAAGTTCAATATAATTCAATTGTTACCATCTTTCTGTGGACTTAGTAATGAGGACCATTTTAAGCACAGAGATAAATTCCTTGAAATATGCTCAATGGTCAAAATCAGTAACTTCTCAGATGAAGCACTTAAAATAAAATTGTTCACGTTCTCTCTTAAAGATAAAACCAAGCATTGGATTAATTCCTTAGAACCGAGCACGATCACATCTTGGGCTAAATTGCAATAGGAATTCCTCAAAAAGTATTTCTCGATAAGCAAGACCAACCAAATTTGACGCGCCATTATGAATTTTTTCCAACTTGACGGCGAGACTTTTCACGAAACTTAGGGGTGCCTAAAGGATCTCATTAGAGCCTGTCCTCATCATCAAGTACCGAAGTGGCAGTTAGTCCAATGTTTTTACGATGGGTTGACACCTCAACACTGCCAATTTGTTGATGCATCTTGCGATGGTACTTTTATGTAGAAAAACGAGAATGAGGCTTGGACCATTTTTTAGAGTTTGAGTGAAGACTCCCAACATCAAGCCTCAGCATCCCGGATTGACATATCTATTGCCTCATCGGCTCAGAAAACTCGAGACATTTACGAGGTCACTCAACCTCACGATCTATCCAAACAAGTGCGTCACTGACCCAAAAGTTGGACCAGCTCCTATCTGTTGGTTTTAATTCTGTACATTCTGCCCCACCTGCTGCCTTTCAGGATGCATGTGCATTGCGTACCAGCCCAACCCACTTTGTCACTAATTGCCCAGTTGCTGTCCAATACCCTTAATTCGTGCAAGTACAAGTTAATGCGGCACAAGGTTTCTCCCAACCGGATAATAACCAATTCTCAAACACATAAAACTCGAGATGGAAAAATCATCCCAATTTCTCTTAGTGAAAGAAACCCAATCAGGGTAACATACCAGCACCACTGCCTAGGTCTGCGTATCCCAACCCCAACACTTATAATACTCCAGTCTATGCACCTCTTGTTCCACAACCAGCCCCTTTGGCCCCTCCTCGAAACTCAGCTTTCGAGGAACGAATATTGCAAGTCCTGTAAGGACTAGAGGCAAACACTCAGCTTCTGCACTTACACTCTCAGTCCATTGCCAAACTAGAGACCCAAGTCGGACAGCTAGCCGCTACCCTCAATCGCTGAGAGGAGGGCAAATTACCAAGTCAGTTGGTGAGTAATCCTCAAGGTCAATATGTAGCCGAGAATCAACAAGTTGAGAATACCCACCATGAGTAAGTAAATGCAGTGTTGACCCTCAGGAATGGACGAAAAGTAGAGACCCGTCCTAAAAAGTCAGTAGCACCTGCACTCCTTAGAGACCCAGAGCCGTCTGATTGCTCCAACACTGACTCACTTGTTATACCCTATACATCTCTAGCATCTACTATTGTACTTGTCCCTTCTCCCTTTTCTCTTTTGACCTCACTAATAGCCCCTTTGGGACTTAGAGTGCCCTTCTCATCTCATCTTAACTCACCTTCCTCTTTTTTCAAAGAAGGGAGCAATCATGAAAATATTATGGAGGTGTTTAAACAAGTTACGGTCAACCTTCTTCTGGATGCTATAAAGCAAGTCCCGTCCTAAGCTAAGTTATTTAAAGACCTTTGTACTCAAAAGCACAAGGATCGGACACATATTCCTAAGAAAGTTCGTCTTACTGAGTAAGTAAGCTCCAATCTCACGCACAACAATCCCCCTAAGCTCAAGGACTCGGGTGCTCCTACTATCTCGTGTGTCATTGAAAATCATTCAGTCGATAGAGCACTCCTTTATTTGAGGGCTAGTGTCAATATACTCCTATACTCAGTATATGAAAAACTTAGTTTGAGAGATATGAAGCCCACGCCAATCACTCTTCAGCTGGTCGATAGATCTGTCAAGGTGCCATGGAGCATAATCGAGGACATCCTTGTCAAAGTTGATAGGTTCTTGTTCCCAGACGACTTTGTTGTTCTTGATATGGAGCCTGTACATAATCCAAAAAAGCAAATTTCTTTCATCTTAGATCGACCCTTTTTGGCTACAACCAATGCCTGTATTAATTGTAGGACTGGAGTAATGGATGTAACCTTTGAGAATATGCATATGAAGTTAAATATTTTTAACACCTACCACCAGCTCTCGAACAAGAAAGATTGCTTTCTAGTAGATATGATTAAAACCCTGACTACTGAGACACCTCTCCATAACCCACCTCGGGAACCTATAGGAGCCATTGAGTTGTGTAAGCTAATGCCTCACAAAAACATTCCTCCTTGGAATGCTGAATTTGAGCCACCACACTTTTTTTCTTGTGCATCACCTCTTCTCGCTTGTGGTCCATCATTAAGCACTACATGGCAGCCACCATCGGGTACTCTTCAGTATACACTTTTAGAACTAGCTGCCACCCTTCTAGTTATAGGAAAAGGTTAAAGTTCTAACTTGTCATCACGTCTGGCTGAAGACGTTAAACTTAGCTCTTCTGGGGAGAAACCCAGGATTTCATTGTTTTCTTTAAGTGTTAAAAAAAATCAAAAACAAAAAAAATCAAAAATCAAAAAAAAATTCTTTTCATTATCTTGTGAATGTTAGGCCTTATGTTCTTAACTGTTTCAATATCTTTTGTGGATACTTGGCACTAGCAGTTTTCAAGATAAGCATTTTTTTTCAAAATTTTCATGTTAGGTGTGAAATTTTAAACCTTTTTATTTTTGCATCCTATGTTTGTTTTCATCAAATGAGGACATTGAATAATTCAAGTTCGAGGTTAGGCATTTCACTTTATTAGTTTAGTTTTTATTTATTTTTTTTAAAAACAAATTGTGTTTTTGAGAAATTTAATTTGAAATTATGAATCTTGTACCCCGGATAAATTAAAGCGTGTAATTTTTGAGTTGCTAAAATTTTTATGAAAAATAGACTATAGACTTGTACACTCAGTTTTTATGTACTGCACACTTAACTGTTTAATTGATTTTTATGTTAATGAATGTTGATAATAAGAATAATTTGAAAAATAAAATTTAGAGACTTAATCCTTAATGAGCTTTTGAGATTATCTTTCTTTTTTGAGAAATTTTTTTACATTTACTCATATTACATTTTGTTTCAGTATGCATTAGTCGTTGATTAATCTCATTATTCATTCATTTTGGTTAAAAGTTGATAACATTATTATAATGTTCATTTAAATTTTTTTAAAAATAAGGACCATGCAAAGGACTATATCAAACTTGGGAAAGGATTTTAGGTCATATTTCTATATTTATTTATGTTCTTATTTTTCCTATTCAATTGACCCTAGTCCCCCATTTTGAGCCTTTTACATGTAAATATTTTTCTTGTTCTCTTGTTACATCTGAAAATGTCATGTGAACAGGTTAAGTGGCTATATAAGTACAATAAAGTCTACAATCAAAAAGAGTGAAAAAAGTTTGTAAAAAGAAAAAAAAAGAGAGAAAAAAAAAGAAACTGATGAAAAAATTGAATGAAAAAAAAATACAAGCAAAGAAAAAAAAAGGGACAATTGAGTTGAAAAAAAAAAGATGATTGAGTAAATAGCAAAATATGAAATTCTATACAGTATTAAATTAAAAGTTGTCTTTGGGAATGGTGAATGTGAGCAATAATTGAAAAAAAAATAGATAATTAAATCATGTTTAACAATTAGACTAATTTTGGACATTATATACACTCAACTTTAGCACATGCATATTTTTTTACGTAACACTACAACAAAAAATAAAGATCTATTTGATCCCAAGAATGATATGGTTTAATGTGTGAAAATAATTGATTGAAAATAACAGATGAAACACTTTATATATTCTCAATAAATAATTGGCAATCTAATCACGAAATTAAGAGTCATTCTTTGAATAAAGCGTCTTTTCGTGTCAAAAATATATAAAATATATTTGATTTGCTTAACATAAATTTCGTCGCATATCACGAGTGCACATATACATAAACATGTTTCTGAGTGTTTAATTGTGAGTGATATCAAGTGAGAATTGAAGTCGAGATATAATTTTGACAAAAATTTAAACTTTAAATGCTCAAAAGTATGATACCGAGGCATGTTGCTGAGTCTTTACACATACTGAGTCCAAGTCTGTAGGAAGTTGATTATAAGGATGGCAGTAACTAAAAAGTTGTACAAATTGATTGTCGGGAGTATAAAATTCACAATTTTAACTTAAATTTTTCAAAATGCACGTATTTGATATTTATGGGTATCTTATCTAAAAACCCTCACGAGACTATAACCCGTCTACTAGGAGTAATCTAGGAGTTTAAAGGCTTGTTGCATATGCTAAGTACAATCGTGTATCCTACGAAAATAGATTTTAGTTAGATTAGTTTAATTATCTTTTATTTTTGCTTTACTCGAGTATAGCAAAGTGTAAGTTAGGGGGTAATCGATATGTAAAAGTGCCAATCAAATCTTGTAAAGTATGTTTCGCTAAGCCTCGTTTATGTGTTTATTAATATGTTCTAGTAGTATTTCAGTGTTAGCATAAAAAGAAACAAGATGGTGAAAAAATATGCTAAAATAGATCAAAAACTGTAAAATGTCAATAATTTCAAAACGAAAGCTAAATGATCAAAATAACGTTGTTTCGGTTATCTCTCAAGACCTGAAGACTCGAAACCATGATTGGTAATAGCTCAAAGTTCAAAGAATTCGGTAAAAAGGTTTAATGGTGAAAAAAATAATGTTTTAAAAGAAGTTTGATAAAAAAAATATGCAAAAAAATGTGTAAAAAAATTGATATAATTTTACTATTTTAGTCATAACTTTTTGTGCAAAATAAATTTTAATATAAGGTTAAACTATTGAAAATCAGACTTTCGAGATTTCAATTTGGACACAAGAATGACCCTATTCAAAATTCGAATGAATGCGTTATGCTTTTTTGAATTGAGTACAACAGCGCAGTCGCGTTTAAGTGCTTTATCAAAGACCAAAATTTTTCTTATACCTTTAATGTAAAGACAAGCTTAGCCTATGAGTCCATAAAATTCAAAGCCCAAGTTTTAATTATTTTAAAAGGTCCAACAAGAATTTGAATTCTTGATAAAGCACTTAAACATCAACAAGCACTCAAACACGTGCTAAGCAAATAAACAATTAAACAAGTAACTTTTTAATTTTATTTCATAAATTTAAACTTCATTTGTAGTTATTTATATATAGTTATGAGATTATATATTTATTTGATATTCAAATTATTCATTATTCATCCAGAACTTTAAATTATTTATTTTCTCTTTATTAATGATATTTAATCTATTTACTTATTTTATTCACTTTATTTATTTAATTTTTTATTTTAAAATTTTGGATCCTTACAAATATAAAACAAAAAAACTATTAAAGAGAATTTTATTGACACGAGAGTTAAACTTTGGCCATATATATATATATTGTTGTTTTGACACAAAGTGGCGCATCAGTCTGTCCTTTTCTATCCCAATAGTTTGGGAAAGGCCATTGGAGAATTTTTTTTTCTCTGTTTGTAAGTAGCGACAGGGATAATTTTTTATTTACGACTAATGCTTTATAAATTAAAAAAGAAGTTCATAATATTAACATATAATAATTGTGTAAATATTGATTTTAGGGTTTTTTTTAAATGTCTTAAACATAAAATTGATGTCTTAAATATACAATTTTTGTAAGGATTAATTTTAAATTTGATTTTTTAAAACTCCAATTTTCATCACAATTTACTATTCATTCTATAATTTTTTGCATTCAAACTCTTATCCCTCTTAGGCATGCAATGCGTGTTGAAATCTGTGAATTCATTGGTCACTGAATTTTAAAATTCAATAGCAGAATTCAATTGCAATTGAATTGGCCATTCAATTGGCAATTGAATCTTGAAAATCAATACCATTCATGGCTATTGATTTTCCTATAACCCCCTCCATGATGGAAGGCCTATATATATGCTGTTATCTTTCAGTATTCAGAGGAAGAAGAGAAAAGAAAAGAAGCAGAGGTAAGAAGAGATAGAAAAGGAGAGATACAACTCAGAATATATTGCAAGCTGTAAGAGAGAGAAAGACAGACATAGTACGTTCGTAGCCGATCCTTGGTGGTGTTCCAACGATCGTGTAGCCATTTTATCCTGGGAGAGTGACGCTAGTGGAAAACCTACAACATCCTCGGTAGGCGGTGAATCATTCTTAAGAAAACTACATTTGTAGGACTCTGTTTGCAAATTCTATTCCTGTTATTTTTGTTATTTTATTTTTCTGTAATTTTAGATTATTGTAATTATTGAAAGTTAATAAAGATGTATTTTCTAGATCACCGAGCATGTATATATTTTATTTTGGCGTTGGTTTGTCTCCCAACAAACTTAAGAATGATTCAGTTTGAAAAATCTGCTCAATTTGAATCTTGTTTTCCTCTCCAAAAAAATGCATGTTTATGCTTCTAACTTTTTTATGAGTATGTACAGGAGTATGGATTCTAAATCTTCGTTGAAATATGAAAATATTATCTTGTTCAGGATAATATGTTCAGATCAATCTAGATTATGATTTGCTTTTCGTCATAATCCAGTCAATTTCCTGATCTGTGAAAAAAAAATCTGGTCGATTGTGTCGACACCTTTTCCTTTTGTGTCGACACTTTTGACATTTTTGGCCGTTTGTGTCGACACCTTTATTGTTTGTGTCGACCCTTTTGTCTTGTGTCGACCCATTTTCTGATGGTGTCGACCCTAATCCTTCTGTTGGTGTTGAACAGAACTCTCGGTTCTTTTGTGTCGACACATTTCTCAGTTTATGCCGACACATTTCTCTGGCAGAACTCTCGGTTCTTTTGTGTCGACACCATTCTCAGTTTGTGTCGACACATTTCTCTGGTTGAACTCTCGATTCTTTTGTGTCGATACCTTTCTCAGTTTGTGTCGACACATTTCTCTGGTTAAACTCTCGATTCTTTTGTGTCGATACCTTTCTCAGTTTGTGTCGACACATTTCTCTGATTGAACCTCTCGGTTCTTTTGTGTCGACCCTTGAGTTGTTTCTGTCGACAGCCGAACCATTTGTGACGACCCCTGAGTTGTTTGTGTCAACCCTTGAGCAATTTGTGTCGACCCCTGGGCACTTTTTGTTGGTGTTAATATTTTTTTCCTTCTGTGTCGACCTGTGATGCTTAATAGAGAACTGATCGGCTAAGGCCGTAGGTAGCCGTGCGCGGCTGACCTTCTAGGATTTGGTAGCACTTGCTATGAGCAATGTTGTATACTGTTTTGGTTTCGAGGGCGCTGCCCTCGAACTCCTGCCTAGGGGCGCTGCCCCTAGGAATCCCGCTAGGGGGCACGGCCTCCTAGAACCACCACTAGGGGGGTGCCCCCTGGAACCCCGCCACATGATGGACTATGTTTGGGAGAATTAAGTTTAGATTGTTAATCTATTCTTAGTGTTGAC
>JAOTRH010217438.1:0-10650 GCA_034768845.1 Heliamphora exappendiculata
CGGCCTTCTTCGTCACTCTCCAACAACTCCCCCTTACCCCCAACGGAAAGCTCGATCGGAAAGCACTCCCTGCGCCTCAGGGCGACGGCTCCGTCATCTACACTCCCGCACGAACCGAGCATGAGCGTCTCCTGACCGCGATATGGGAGCAGGTTCTGAAGCGTGAGCGTATCGGAATCCACGACAACTTCTTCGAGCTGGGCGGCCACTCCCTGCTCGCTACCCAACTGGCCTCCCGCATACGCAGGCTCTTCGCTGTCGAACTCCCTCTCCACCTTCTCTTCGAACAGCCCACCATCGCACAGATCGCCCTTCACATCGAACAACTCGCGCCAATCAGTCTTAAAAACAGTACGGAACTACAGAAGGCGTTTGTAATTTCTCCGCTAAAGGAGAGGTTTACTCCGTTTCCGCTCACTGATTTGCAAGAGGCCCAGTGGGTAGGGCGCGATGCGGATCTGACCTTGGGAAATGTAGCGACCGATACTTACCTCGAACTGGTCTGGAACGGATTGGATATCGAGCGATTTGAGAAAGCGATAAACACCCTCGTCGCTCGCCATGAAATGCTTCGGGCGGTCCTCAGGCCCGACGGGACACAGCAAATCCTCCAAAGCATCCCCCGTTTCGAGATCAAGGTCTATGACTTTCGTGCCATGTCTATCCGAGATAGAGAGCGAGAGGTGCTCTCGGTCCGCAGTGAGATGCAGAACACCTCATTGTTGGTTGAACATTGGCCGCTCTTCGATATTCGGGCCTCTATCGAAACCGAGGGTAGGGCTCGAGTTCATATCAGTTTCAGCGCGTTCGTTGTCGACGGTAGGACTCAGGAGGTTCTGTTTGAAGATCTACGGCATCTCTATGCAGACCCGAATTCTGAGCTCGAACCGCTTACGATCTCTTATCGAGATTACGTCCTCGCGTTGAAAGAGGTCCGCCACTCCTCTCTTTATCAGCGCGCCGAAGAGTATTGGGCCACCAAACTCACTGGCAACTTAGGCCCTCCTGAACTGTCGCTTGCGTGTCAACCTGAAGCAATCAGTAGGCCCGAATTTGAGCGGCGCACATGGAGACTCGAGAGAAGCGGCTGGCAGCGAATCACACAACTGGCCAATCAACAAAACGTCACGGCTCCCGCGATTGTTCTCACTGCCTTCGCGCGTGTTCTAGCGCTTTGGAGCCAAAGTCCACGATTCCTGGTCAATGTTGTTCTAAACAACCGTATTGCTTTTCACCCTGAGGTCCCGCTTTTGGTCGGTAATTTCAGTTCGCCACTGATCCACCTTGTCGACTGTAGTGAAGTTGAATCGGTTATGACGCAGGCTCAAGGTGTACAGCGTGCTCTATGGGAAGACCTTGATCACTCCATCGTAGATGGTGTATCCGTGATTCGGGCATTGAATAGAAAACAAGGCTCTATTCCTCGTGAAATCGCTCCGGTTGTATTTGTGAGCAATCTCACCCAGAATCGTGGCTTTGGAATCCCTCAGGCAGCCATCGCTTATGAAAGTCTCCACGCATCTCAGATTTGGCTCGAATGCCGCGCTGTTCAGGAGGATGGCGACCTAGTCATCGAATGGGACTGGCTCCAAGACCTCTTCCCTCCTGGGATGTTGCAGGGCATGTTTGAATCCTTCACCGAATCGCTTTCGGATCTAACAAAAGAGAGTGCATGGGAATGCACCGACCTCGCTCCGATACCGAGAGCTGAAATGGACACAATCCATAAACTAAACGCAACGTATTCAACGTACGTTCCTCGTCTTCTGCATAGCCAGTTCATTGAACAAACATTGAAAACGCCAGACGGCGAGGCAATCATTACCCCCCAGCAGACTCTCTCCTACATTCAAGTCCATGAAGCTGCATGCAGATTAGCCCATGCAGTCCGGTCGTTCGTACCTTCGCCCGGGATGCCCGTCGCCATCATGCTCCGCAAAGGTTGGGAACAAGTTGTTGCGGTACTGGGAGTACTCTACGCAGGACTTCCGTACCTGCCGCTGGATCCCGACCAACCACTCTATCGACTGAAGGAGCTTCTCCGCGATTCTGGTTCTCAGATTGTGCTTGCGAGCGAAACAGGCACCTCTGCAATGCCGGAAACCGTTCGGGTCATCAAAGTAGATGTGGACTGTCTACGGGGAGAAGTAGCACCCCTACCGGACCAAGGCACGTGGAAGACAGACGATCTGGCATACATCATCTACACCTCCGGCTCAACTGGACGCCCCAAGGGCGTGGCGATATCTCATGCCAGCGCGTTTAATACCATCGAGGATATCAATCAGCGTTTAGATATAGCGTCCCATGATCGTGTTCTCGCCCTGTCCTCTCTATGGTTTGATCTTTCGGTCTACGACATTTTCGGAATGTTGTCGGTGGGCGGCACTCTAGTCATGCCCGACGCTGATCACGAACGAGAACCGAGGCATTGGGCCGAACTTATACTTACGCATGGTGTTTCGGTTTGGAACTCAGTCCCGGCGCTACTTCAGATGCTGGTCGAACATGAAGCGTGGAAGGCCGTCCCTCCACCAGACAACAGTCTTATGGACTCCATTCGTATATTCCTCCTTAGTGGAGACTGGATTCCTCTAAAGCTCCCACCTGCCATCAAGCAGCTGTTCGGACCATCTCGGGTCATAAGCCTCGGAGGAGCCACTGAAGCAGCGATTTGGTCAATATCGCACACAGTCGAAAGAATCGAACCGACATGGAGCAGCATTCCCTATGGACGCCCACTGCGCAATCAGCGCACGTACGTACTGGACGAGAGACAGCGCTACAAGCCTCTTTGGGCAGCAGGTGAAATATGCATTGCCGGGGATGGCTTAGCCTTGGGTTATTGGCGTGATGAGGACAGAACAGCTACGACATTTGTCTCAAGCGAAGCTGTCGGATCAAGAGTCTATCGTACCGGGGACATGGGCCGTTATACATCAGACGGCACTATCGAATTCCTCGGCAGGCGAGACTTGCAGATCAAACTAAATGGCTATCGGATCGAACTGGGGGAGATCGAGGCCGCTTTGTTGAGATATTCCACCATTACGAATGTCACAGTTCTTGTTGCATCCACACCGGCGGGAGGAAAACATCTGAAAGCGGTCGTTATTGCGACCAAACGGTTGGACATCGAAGCTCTCAAAATCTTCCTGCGATCACAGTTGCCGGCGTATATGATTCCGGCTCAGATCCGCCAGATCGACACATTGCCACTTACAGAAAACGGAAAGGTTGACAGACTAGCCCTCGCCGCCATGCTGGCAGAATCGCCAAAGAGCACAATGGCCAATCGACACTTAAACGCGATTGAAGTATCCATCCTCCGAGAGTGGAGGGACCTATTGGATCTTAGCGAAATTAGAGTGGAAGATAATTTCTTCGCGCTTGGAGGCGACTCCATCCTCGCTGCTCGCCTGCTGGCACGACTTCACAAACAGTACAACATTCAGTTAAGCCTGAGAAGATTCTTTGATCATCCGACCGTCCGTGGACTAGCGTCTCTGGTCACGGAATCCCTGCGAGATGCAACAGCCCCATCGGAGTCGAGCCCATCTCCTCGGACTTCCCGCCAGACGCTCACCGCGGCTCTCGATCAGATCAATACTCAAGGATCCTCGTCAGAACGCCGGTAACGCCGCCAAAGTTGAAAAGCTGACTCCATTCTCCTCGCGCGCCTGCAGATGCAACCTTAGAAGCGGTGCAACACCCGGTTATACCTCAGAACATTCTTTGATCAACCAACGCTTCGCGGATTGGCCGATCTGGTTACGAAATCCACTAGGGGCGCCACAGCGGCCTCGGAGTATTCCTCTTCTCCATCGCCGCCGGGTCAGACGCTTACTGCGATGCCAGATCAGATCAACCCTCAAGCCCTTTCAGTCATAACGCCGATGATGTCCTCAAGGCAGATCAGCTAAGGACTGGATCTACCCAAACCCTTACACGGAGGTCGTATGAAGTTATTAGCCTTTCTGCCAGCAATATTAGCGATTCCGGTGAGCATTCCCCTCATCGCCCAACAACCAGTGTCAGCACCACTCCGAAGCTTTGATCCTTCGGGATGGACCGTCCCTGATCGCATTAAAGCAGTGGAGAATGGTCTAATTGCAACGCCAATCATCGTCTCCGGCCATCCCCCAGAGAGATTCAGCCTATCCGACGCGATGAAGGAAAACCAGGTTCCAGGACTGAGTATCGCTGTCGTAGACAACTATAAACTCGTGTGGGCGAAGGGCTATGGCGTCACGGACATTCAAACTCACACACCTGTAACACGAGATACCCTCTTCAGCGCAGGCGGAATCACCAAGGCGGTGACTGCTGTAACAGTGCTTCGACTTGTACAGGAGGGTAAGCTCAATCTGGATCAGGATGTGAACTCGATCTTGACTTCCTGGAAGATTCCATCCAGCCAATTCACCCAGGGACACCCGGTCACGCTCCGCGAACTCCTGAGCCACAGCTCTGGGGTCGCTGCCCATTATCCCGACAGCTTTTCACCGACCGCCAAGATCCCGACTCTGCTCGAAATGTTGAAGGGGGAACCGCCATCGAATCTGGACCCCATACGAATACAGTTCCAGCCGGGAGCCAGTTTCGACTACTCGAGCGAAGCGTTCTTGGTCGCGCAACAGGTCATCGAAGACGCCTTGCATCAACCCTTTGCGGAAGTTGTTAAACGAGAGGTTTTCGACCCGGCCGGCATGAATAGCAGTACGTTTGATCAGCCCACCTCAACGCAACCGGATCCCCACCGTGCAACAGGTTACGCGAGGGGCAGTGATGGCTCTTTACATCCAGACATTGTTTCGTTCGCCGAACTAGCCTCGTCAGGCTTATGGACCACTCCAAGCGATCTCGCACGTTTACTGCTAAACCTTCAAAAAAGTGGCCAGCCCGGAGCTCTTCTCTCAGACGGGATGTACTCCGAAATGCTGAAACCCATTGTTAACAATGTAGGTCTCGGCATATTTCTCGGTGGTAAAGGAGATGACGTCTACCTTAGAGTGCGCGGTTCTGACGGTAGGCCACAAGATCAGTTTGTCGCGTGGATGACGGGCTATCCTCGCTCAGGACAGGGCGTTGTGATCATGGCAAATTCATCGAGTGCCTTCACAACGGGATTTTCGCTCCTCAGAAGCGTCGCACTGCAATACGGTTGGAAAAATTATGTCCCGATAAAGGACGCTGTCTCAATCGATCCAAAGGTGTATCCCCTTTATGTCGGCAAATATCGGCTTGGGCCCAATCTTGTGACGATCACGACTGATGGCAAGACGTTGTTTGGCCAGATGGATACTTCTCCCAGAGTTCCTCTATATCCCCAATCCGACACCCGTTTCTTCGTCAACGTCGACCTTCTGCACGAAGTAAACATCGAGTTTATTCATAAGCCAAATCAAAACGCAGACGAAATCGACCTACATTACCCATACGATACTTATCGAGCACCCCGCATACCATGACCCCTCAATGGTGACCGTGTCTCAACGGCACCTGCCATCTCAACTACACGCCTGACGAACTGATCTGAGGCGATATGAGGTTTATTTTATTTTTGCTACGCCTGTCCAAGGGCGGCACTCTTCTTGCCGCCTTTGGCGGCATACTCAGCGGTGCTCTAAGCGTTTTGTTCGTTGCCAGAATTGGACTGCTCCTCCGACAAACGACCTTCCATGAACTCTGGTTTGTCGAGTCTGCCCTCATTGCGACAGCAATCCTCATTTTGCGGATCTTTGGAGAGTACGTCGTAACGGTTACTGGGCAGAAGATTGTCAGCAGGCTTACGGAGCATCTTAGCTACTCCATTCTGGAAATGCCTCTGGCAGACTTCGAAGTTGGCGGCTCATCGTCGCTGCTCACAATACTCACTCGAGATATTGACGGATTAACCGATGCGGCTCTGACAATACCAAACTTGTTGGTAGCCGTCGGCGTCACAGCCGCAGCATTTGTATACGGCCTAATATCCTCTCCACGTTTAACGGTTATTGCCACTGTTGTTATCGTTGGTGGCCTCTTTACGTTCAGGTCCCTCGAGCGCGTGGCAGTTCGATACCTTGCACTTGCGCGGCAAGAACATGACGTACTAATGAAGAACTTTGAAAAGCTCATTGCTGCTGCAAAAGAACTGCGCATTTATCAAGGGCGGAAGAGTTCTTTCGAAAGCGACCTGCGGATGAGCTTAGATCGTTATCGCAGGGCTATATTGTCTTGCATGATCCGGTACACGCTAGGCAATTCCTTTGGCCAATTCTTTTACCTCTTGCTCCTGGCATTTTGCGGATCCCTGTATCAAATGGACATCGGATTAAAGGTGTCGAGGTCCGAAGCCGCTGCCTTCATCATCATTCTTCTCTACGTGAGGTCTTCAGTTGAGACCATCGTGCAATTGCAATCAACAATCGCGCGCGGTCTTGTCTCATTCCAAAATATTGAGCAAAGCGGATTCGAGATTCCGGTTGCGCAACAGTTACGCTCCCAACCACACTATGTCGTCATCTCCACAGTGTTTGAGCGAATTGACCTTGTAAACGTTAGTTACGCATACGGTGATGTAGCTGCCCGCCCCTTCCGCTTGGGGCCCCTCTCACTCGAGCTTAGACCTGGGGAGATCACATTCATCGCAGGGGACAATGGAAGCGGCAAAACGACCCTGTTGAAATTGATCCTTGGCCTCTACAAGCCTCAGGAGGGTGACCTTCAGGTCAACGGCGAGGCTGTCCGTCCGGATCAAATTACTTCTTACCAATCTCATTTCGCGGTGGTGTTCTCGGACTATTACCTAACGGATGAGCTACCGGTGGGCCCCAACACACTGGATCATGCAGCCGCATCCCAATATCTGAAGCGCCTTAGGCTCGAGTCGCACGTGTCGATCGAAGACGGTAGGCTCTCGAGTCTGCGTCTGTCCGAGGGGCAGCGCAAGCGTCTCTCCTTGTTGCACGCGTATGTCGAGAATAGGCCAATATGCGTCTTCGACGAGTGGGCAGCTGACCAAGACCCCGAATTCAGAGAATACTTTTATCGCGAATTAATCCCAGAGCTGAAGGCTCAAGGTAAGTGCGTGGTAGCCGTTACTCACGACCAAATGTACTTTGATCTCGCAGACAATTTCGTTCGCCTTAAAGGCGGCCAATTGAATTCGAGTATCGAAGGAGTTTCGGTCGTCCATGGAGTTTGAATCGAAACACCCTGCAAGAACCTGTTCTCACCTAGGACCCCATCGACGCTGCTTCGCCTGAAGAAGTAGAATGCTTCTCTGGGTTCTTCAAGCGGGAACGAGCGATTGCAGCGCCCAGCTTTCATACGTGGTTTGTTAGGCTAAGCTCTTTATTTTCAGGTTGGTAGCACGGCTGGGCGACTCGTCCGCTGAGCCGGCGCAAGGCTTCTTGCGATCAACGGGGAATGGTTGTCGAGGAGGTAAAGAGGGAGTCTTAAGGTTCTCGGACAGCGAGCAGATGCGTCTTGGTCTCGCAGGAAACGTTCGTACGGAATGGGCTGACGGAGATGAAGTATGAATATCAAAATGCAGGCGGCGCGCCGAGAGAGCGTTTACGCATTTAAGTCAATCGTAAGACATCCTAGATTTGCTATTGCAGTCATTTTCATTCTTTCTGTTGGGATTGGCTCGGTGACGTTTCTCTACAGCGTCCTGAATGCAGTTCTGTTTCGTCAGCTTCCTTATAGGGATCCAAGCAGGTTGGTTGCCTTATGGGAATACGACACCAAGGGAGACCATTTACTCAACCATGTATCGCCGGCAAATCTGGAAACCTGGAGAACAGAGAATCACTCCTTTACGGCCATCGGAGCTTACGACATCTCCAAAGATCTGAGGATGACTTTGACGGGCTCCGGTTCGCCGCAACTCCTAAGACTCGTAAAGTTGGATGCTCCGCTGTTGCGGGTTCTTGGAGTAAATCCGATCGTCGGAAGGACGATCCTGGAAGACGACGACCAGACCGGGCGCGATCATGTTGTGCTGCTTTCGTCTCGGATCTGGGTGTCAACTTTCGGGAAAGACCCAAACATCGTCGGAAGAACGATCATGCTGGACGATGAAGGTTATACCGTGATCGGAATCATGCCCTCCAATTTCTCTTTTCCTTCGGATACGGGCACGTTCAACCCGACGGGGGAACAGAGAGTCCAAATCCCCGATGCATGGATGCCTTTGGCGCTGACCCCTCGACAAAAAGAAAATCGGGGGGCTCATATGCTCCAAGCGATCGGACGCCTTCGAAACGAGGTGTCCGCAAAAGCAGCCGATGCAGAACTCAAAGTTATTCAACGGAGAATTCTTCAGCAGCACCCGGCCGACTATATCGGCAGTGACGCGAGAGTGGTTTCTCTTCATAGTCAATCCGTTTCGACTGTACGCCCGACTCTTATAGCGCTGTTTGGCGCGGTCACCTTCATGTTGCTTGTAGCGTGTCTGAATGTAGCAAATTTATTCATGGTGCGAGCGACAGAGAAGGAGAAGGAATATGCGGTGCGCCTTGCCCTCGGCGCAGATCATCTTCTTCTGGTTTGGAATGCAATTAGCGAAATTCTTCTTACCTGTCTTGCGGCATCAGTCGCAGCAGTAGCAATCGCCTATGGCTCCATTCGATTTTGGCGAGGTTTATCCACCTTCGACTGGATAGATAATCGCTCCATAAGTCTGAACTGGGAAGTGTTAGCTTTTGCGCTGGGCATAGCCGTCTGTGCCGCGCTCCTGGTGGGAGTGTTTCCGATGCTTCGGGTGCGGAGTACGAACATTCAGTCGTCTTTGCGGGATGATTCACGTGGGGCTTCCTCGAGCGGAAATAAAAGTCGATCGCGGGATATTGCTGTCATCGTTCAGGTCGGTGTTGCATGCGCCTTGGTCGTGGTGGCTACTTTACTTCTTCAGAGCTTGTCGCGGTTGAATAAAGTGGATCCAGGATTTCGCGCAGACGGAATATCTGATTTCGAGATATCTCTGCCGGATGCTCGCTATCAACATGATGCTCAACGCCGCGAGTACTTTGAGGGGCTTCTAGGAAGTATTCGGGTTCTTCCTGGAGTCATTTCGGTTGGTGCGACCTCTGCTTTGCCGCTCAGCGGGGATGATCCGGACACCATGGTGAACATCGCCGGCAGGGCGCAGGATCCCAATAATCCGATCATTATGAATACACAGGTCGTCGACGCTGATTACTTTCGCACTATGGCCATCGCCTTGAAAGCAGGTCGGTTGTTTTCTCGTGATGATAGTCCCAATTCGCCCCATGTCGCGATTCTGAATCAAACCGCAGTCAAGCAATATTTCCGGGGCGAGAACCCCATTGGAAAGCGAATTCAACAATTGCCCAACCAGTATTATTGCGAGATTGTTGGCGTAATTGACGACGTACGGCATGAGGGGCTGGACAGAGATAGCACCCCGCAAATTTTTCAACCTGCTTTGCAATCACCTCAGTCGACGATGTCGATTGTTGTGAAATCATTCATGAGCCCTTCGGCCCTTAGCCCAGGCATAGCGCATGCGGTCCAAAAATATGATCGTGAGCAATCTGCACCAACAGTCGCCAGCCTCGAAGATCAGGTCGCAGGTTCACTTGCTAAATCGAAATTCCGCACTTGGCTAATCGGTATATTGGCGCTTTCTACTGTTGCCCTAGCCTGTCTGGGCATCTACAGCACGGTGGCTTATTCTGTGGCTTTGAGACGAAAAGAACTCTGCATCAGGGTAGCTCTCGGCGCAGGCCGAGGGAATATCCTGTGGCTTATTCTCAGTCAAACCATGCGTCTTGTTTTGATCGGCATTAGTGTGGGAACATGTATAGCCTTGGCCACCAGCAGAGGAATTGGCACTTTGCTGTTCGGCATTGCACCTTATGATGTTGTGACCTACGGGATTGTGGCAGGTGGCCTTGGCCTAACGGGATTATTGTCGGCTTTAGTACCGGCGCTCCGTGCTCTTTCTGTTAATCCACGTGAAGTAATCGAATCACAATAGTGCTGATCCTATCTGGGACCACACGGCGCTAGAGATGGCGGTCGTGGTCCCAGATGTCCCCGTCTCTTGCTCTTCGTATGTATAGGGCTTGCCCGAGCCTGCAGCGCCACTCCATGGGTGGCGAATTCCATACATAGTTCACTCATTCGCGACGAGTAGGTCACCTTGTCGTTGATCGATTGGTTTCGGCCGAGCGCGCATCGGCTTACGATTCGGGCGAACGTCTTACATTTCCGATTCGATCCATAGGTTAATTTCCTTCCCAGCACGGTACTGTAATGCCTTCTGCCGAGGTTTCTCGCCAGTTCATCTGGACTTGAATGTGCCTCGGGACAGTGTGCCAGTGTTTACAGAAACCGGGTTCGAGAGCCGCCGTGATTGCTATCTCTTAGGAGTCTCGTCATGCCTGAAGTCACTGAAGCACAACAACGCCGAATTAGCGAACTGCTAGCGGCTCATGGGCTGGGCAGAACGTCCTCTGCGCCCAGGCTTGTCCGGCGCGAGCGGATGAGATCCTTATTGCTTTCGTATGGACAGCAGCGGTTGTGGCTGCTGGAGCAGCTTGTTCCTGGAGACACGGGCTACAACATATCCGCTGTGGTGCGGCTGCGAGGCAGCCTGGACGTGGATGCACTGCGATGGTGTCTGAGCGAGGTGAT